>JBBPBO010001985.1:32885761-32972684 GCA_037974295.1 Cicer cuneatum | reverse complement strand
GGTTATTCAAAATTCGATTGTCATGCCATGTTCTGGTCAAATTATCTTCTGGATTACTTCTTGCTTTTGACAACTTATGGCCTGGAACAACTCTCTACATGGCAGGCTTCAAAATGGTATGGTCCAAAGAATCTTCTGATATTTGTTCCCTCTGATATAATCCATCAAAGATATCTTCTGGTCACTTCTGAACAAATATGGACTGTGTTGAAATTACACTGCCAGACTATGTTCTGATCTGTATAACTTCTTGATTTCTTCTGATATTTGAATCATTCTTGTTTGGAGCAAGTCATAGTATGGCAGGCTTCCCTCTGGTATTTTCCAGATGTTCTTCTGATTTTGTTTCTGCTTGATATAAGCCTCCAAAGGTATCTTCTGGTCGGTTTTGGACATTCAGGTTTATCCTCTGATAATTCCAGAAATGCATCTTCTGTAAATTCAGAATGTGTCCTCTGATACATTCATCTTCTGATGGTTCTGTGTGAATCATTCTGTTTTACTTCTGATGATTCTGATAATCATCTTGTTTCTGCTTCTGATGATTCAGACAATCATTCTGTTTCAGCTTCTGATGATTCTGATACTGATCATTCTGTTTCTGCTTCTGATGATTCTGATACTGATCATTCTGTTTCTGCTTCTGATGATTCTGATAATCATCTTGTTTCTGCTTCTGATGATTCTGATAATCATCTTGTTTCTGCTTCTGATGATTTTGATAATCATCTTGTTTATGCTTCTGATGATTTTGATAATCATTCTGTTTTGCTTCTGATGATTCTAATATTAATCATTCTGTTTCTACTTCTTATGATTCTTGTGTGAATCCTTCTGTTTGCTTCTGATGATTCTTGTGTGAATCGTTCTTTTTTGCTTCTGATGATTCTGGTATAACTCATTCTGTTTTGCTTCTGATGATTCTGGTGAGTCATTCTGTTTTGCTTCTAATGATTCTGCTGTGAGTCATTTTGTTTTGCTTCTGATGATTCTGATTCTGGTGCTGTTTCTGATGTTGATCCTTCTGGTTCTGCTTCTGATGTTGATCCTTCTGGTTCTGTTTCTCATGTTGATCCTTCTGGTTCTGTTTCTCATGTTGATTATTTTGTTTCTGTTCTGATGTTAATCATTATTCTGGTTCTGTTCTGATGTTAATCATCATTCTGGTTTTGTTCTGATGTTAATCATCATTCTGGTTCTGTTCTGATGTTAATCATTCATTCCGGTTCTGTTCTGATGATTAATCATTCATTATGGTTCTGTTTCTAATGTTCTGGTGTTGATGATTCTGATTCTAATTCTGTTTCTAATGATCTGATTCTGGTTCTGTTTTCTGATGATTTGATGTAGATCATTCTGGTTTTGTCTTCTGTATTCGACTACAGGCATGCTGTACTCGAATACAGAATGTTAAAATTGCAGATTTTCACTAGTTTCAGCTTCTGTATTCGAATACAGATTCGTATTTTCCAGAAAACTCAGTTTTAAACACTGTTTTGTGAATTTTAAGAGTTTGGGGAACAATGGAAAGACTTATGATGATTGAGAATGGAATTGTGTGACAATGTAAAGTGTTAATGATTACTTGAATGTTTAAGCATTGATGTGTTGATAATGAAATTGGTTGTGTTGAGATATTTTGAGAAATGATGGAAATGCATGAGATCCATGGATGTCGCATACTGTTTTCAGTGAAGAGAAAACACTGCATATTCATGCATTGCATAGTCAAGTAGTGACCGTGATGGGCCACAGAGTTGATGCGGTGACCGTGATGGGCCGCGAAGTTAAGTAGTAACCATGGGTTGTAGAGTGGCAGCGTGTTCGTGGTGGTCCACTCTATCCGGGTTCAGAGTGGCCGCATGTTCGTGGTGGTCCATTCTATCCGGGCTACGGAATGGCCGCGTGTTCGTGGTGGTCCATTCTATCCGTGCGAGGATTTAACTTCTGTGTATTTAGCCTGTGAGAGGCTAATACACGTGAATGTAGTAACCGTGATGGGTTGTAGAGTGGCCGCGTGTTCGTGGTGGTCCATTCTATCCGGGCTACGGAATGGCCACGTGTTCGTGGTGGTCCATTCAAATATGCGCAACCACGTGCTGATCTGTTGAGCGATTGCACGAGTGCTGGACTATTGAGCGTCTGCACTAGGTACTGATCTATGAGCGATTGTACCTTGGTTTATGTCAAACGTGCTAGTCTGTGAGCGACTGCACGAGTGCTGGTCTGTGAGCGACTGCATTGGTGCTGATTTGTGAGCGATAGCACCCTGGTCATGAGGGCCGTTAAATTGTGCTGGTCTGTGAGTGACTGCACCTTGGTGATTCCATGAAATTGTATACATGAGCATATGCATATTGCATCTGGGTGTTTGACCGGTGGGTCACGTTTTGGATATTGTTGATGATTGGAAAATTGATGTGTGTAAGTACTTGTTGAAACATGAGTTTTCTGATGAATGTTTGTGATTGCTGAAGTGGTGATTGTACTTACAACATGTTTTTCCATATTAATTCGTTGCTGTTTTGAAAAAGCATACATGTCATGAAATTTCAAAATGAGCATCTTTTCATCATTATTATACAATATGCCATGAATATATGTGTTGTTGTGAGATATATGCTATGTGCTTATTTGTTAATTTCGGTCGGTGACCCTTGCTATTATATTGTGGACTTTGGGCTTTGCCCTAAGATGTTACCCGAACCCGTCCTACCGATGGATACACTAACGACGGAAGCGTCGTTAGTTTCCCCTGATCTTTACGTACGGAGTCTACGTGGACGACGCAGAGGGGCAGGCAACTGGCTGAAGAAGAGACTTGTATGGGATACGGTGGAGACCGTGCTACTGTAGCTTAGTGCATGATCAATCTAGACTTTTGTATAGGGTCTTGAGTTTTGGGAAATGTAATTTTATTTTGGGAATTAATGTATTACTTTTCCGCTGTATTTTTCCGCACTCTGATACTGTTTAGTGGCTACAGGCCAGGTGTCCTCTTTTGAAATGAACTAATGGAAATCTTATTTTAATTCCCTTGAATTAATTCGGAAAATTCTTTTATTGATTTATTTTATGTGAAAGAAAAAAAAAATACACCAGCGTTGTGTTATAAACTCGGGGTGTTACACTGTCCCTCTGCGTTGTCCACAAATACGCCGTACGTGAAGATCAAGGAAAACTAACGACGTCTCCGTCGTTAGTGCAACCATCGGTGGGACGGGTTTGGGAATCATCTGAGGGCAAAGCCCAATTTTCCACAATAATTGTAAAGGGTCACCGACCGAAATTAACAATTACCACATAGCAATTATATCAAATATAACAGATACACTCATGGCATATTTCAATGCTATAACAACGATAATAAATAAGGATGCTCACTTTTTAGAATACATGAAATTTGCATCTTTGAAAAACAGCAACCAATTTAATATAAAAATCATGTTGCAAGTATAAATACAATCAACCATCCCCACAACTCATTGGAAACTTAGAATTCATAAAATACTTGCACACTTCAATTTCCACTCATCAACTCATTTTCAAATATGACTCACAGTCATCCATCCCGATGCAATATGTAAATACCAATGTACGAAACTCTTGGAATTACCAAGGTGCAGTCTCTCATGAACCAGCACACATGCAGTCTCTCATGGACCAGCACGATTTTACAAATAGAATGGACCGTCTAATACACGCGGAACCATTCTGTAGTCCGGATAGAATAGACCGTCTAATACACGCGGAACTACTCTCAACCCGGATAGAATAGACCGTCTAATACATGCGAAACTATTCTACAACCCATCACGGTTACTACATTTACGTGTATTAGCCTCTCACAGGCCAAATACACAGAAGCTAAATCCTCGCACGGATAGAATGGACCGTCTAATACACGCGGAACCATTCCGTAGTCCGGATAGAATAGACTGTCTAATACACGCGGAACTACTCTCAACCCGGATGGAATAGACCGTCTAATACACGCGGAACTATTCTATAACCCATGGTTACTACTTAACTTCGCGGGCCATCACGGTCACCGCATCAACTCTGTGGCCCATCGCGGTCACCACCTGACTATGCAATGCATGGACATGCTATGTTTTCTCTCCACTGAAAACAATATGCAAAACCAAACTGAAATCCCGACACTCCAACACCACCTCAAACCATATCAAACCATCTCAAAAACTCCACATAAGTTTGTCATATACCTTCCAAATGTTTTCCAACTCATTAAGTGCATAAACCATTGTTTAAAATAGAGTTTTTGAAAAAAATCAATCTGTATTCGAATACAGTATCCTTGTATTCGAATACATATGCGAAAACAGTGAAAAATCAGCATTTCTGTATTCGAATACAAGGTTGTCGTAGCCGAATACAGATGCGAAAACAGTGACAAAATCAGCAATTCTGTATTCGAATACGACAGGGTCGTAGCCAAATACAGATGCGAAGTCAGTAGCAAAACTTGCAATCCTGTATTCGAATACGACAAGGTCGTAGCCGAATACAGATGCGAAGTCAGTAGCAAAAATCATGTATTTGTATTCGAATACGGAGTATCGTATTCGAATACGACATTCAAAGTTTAAATAAAAACTGGAAATTTACAGGAATGTATTCGAATACACTAGTACCGTATTCAAAAACACCTTCGAAAACAGTGAGATTTTCCAGAAAACTTCAACACGTTTTCAATCTTTTGCCTTTGAATAACCAACACAATCACCCAAAACATAATCACAGCTTCTTTAACCACAAAACCCAAAATATCCTCAACACATATAAATGATTCTATTCATCAACACAACAACAACAACTCACAAACATGCATCAAGGCATCAACCAAGGCAGTAACAACACAGAACAGCTCAACAACATGCATTTTCATCATCCATGACTACATGCAAGGAATTTCACTTTCAAAACAGAACATCACATATAATCATCCATCAACATGCATTTACATCCCTAAATGCAATCTAGAAAGTTGGAAGGTGCCCTTTACCTTAGTTACGTTTTCTTGCTCTTTTCCGTTACCGCAACAAAAACCGGCGACACTCCCGCTCACGTCGTCGCTACTAAAGTTAGTTCGTTAGCACCGTGAAGATGAGAGGAACGACTTTCCTTCTTAGCACTTTCTGTTTCGACGTTTGGATTTCCAAGTAATTTGACTTTTGAGGATGCTCTTTTTCTTCACCAACACAACAGAATGAGAAAAAGAAAAGAAGGAAAAGAAAGAAGCACGCGGGCAGGTGAGGGAAGGAAAGGAACTGCTTCTGATTTTTTTTTCCTCACCTGCATATATATATATATGTATATATATATATATATATATATATAGGCATATACATCCTTGCCACCTCACACACAACACATATATATATACAAATGCTTCACCAACAATGTATATACATATATAATATAATATTTAAACTTGCCCCTCAAGCAACTAAAAATTCCCGTCGCAATTAAGTCGACAGATAAAATCTTGATTAACTGCCCGATAATTTAATTACTCGTAATTAAATTAATTTATCCTTCGTCCAATAATTTTAATCAATCTCAAATATATATATATATATATAAATATACACATATCAAATATTTTACAAATATTCCAAAATTTCACTTGATATTATATCCAAAATTTAATTTAAATTTATGGGTCTTACATTACTACCCCCTTTAAATTAGTTTCGTCCTCGAAACTACGTGTCAATAAACACTTGAGGATGTTGTTCCCTCATCTTACTCTCTAATTCCCAAGTCGCGTCTCCAATAGTCGGATTCCAAATCACTTTGACTAGTGGGACTTCCTTGCTCCTCAACTGTTTAATCTTCCTGTCCTCAATTCTTACAGGTAATACTTCAAATGACAGGTTATCTTTCAGTTGAATTGTGTCTGGTTCGATCACATGTGACGGATCCGAAATGTATTTCCTCAACTGCGACATGTGAAACACGTCGTGAATATTGGACAAAATCGGAGGTAAAGCAATCCAATAAGCCACTGGTCCAATTCGTGCAGTAATCTGGTATAGTCCAATAAACTTCGGAGTCAACTTTCTTAATTTAATAGCTCTGCCAACTCCCGTTGTAGGTGTGACCCGTAGAAACACATGATCACCCTGCTCGAATTTCAAACGTCTGTGAAGCTTGTCAGCATAACTCTTCTAACGATCCTGTGAGATCTTCATTTTCTCTTTGATCCTTTTGACTTTCTTTGTAGTCTATTCCACCATCTCCGGTCCTACAATCATACTTTCTCCATCCTTATACCAGCATAAAGGCATCTGACACTTGCGTCCATACAAAGCCTCATAGGGTGCCATTCCAATACTTGCGTGAAAACTATTGTTGTAAGTAAACTCAATCAATGGCAATACCTCATCCTAGTTTCCTCTATCATCCAAAATACATGCTCTCAATAGATCTTCCAAGGACTGATTTGTTCTCTCAGTCTGTCCGTCTATTTGCGGACAATAAGCTGAACTCAATTTCAGTTTCGTTCCCAATGCTTCATGCAGCGCTCCCCAAAAGTGAGATGCGAACTTTGGGTCACGGTCCGATACGATACTCGACGGTACTCCGTGTAATCTGACAATCTCAGCAATGTAGATTTCCATCAGCTTATCTACCTTATAAGTGGTCTTTACCGGTAAGAAATGTGCGGATTTTGTCAATCAATCCACTATTACCCAAATCGAATCATTCTTTCTTCTTGTCTTGGGCAATCCAGTTATAAAATCCATGGAAATGATATCCCACTTCCATTCCGGTGTGTCCAAAGGTTGTAACATTCCAGCATGTCGCTGATGTTCCACTTTCGCCTTCTGGCAAGTTAAACAAGTTGATACATATTCCACTACATGCCTCTTCATTCCTGGCCACCAAAAATTCTGTCGTAAGTCTTGGTACATCTTTGTCGCTCCAGGATGAATACTCAATTTACTCTTACGAGCCTCTTCCAAAATTGTTCTCCTCAGATCTGCAACTGCGAGAACACAAATCCTCCCATTACATCTCAAAATATTATCTAGTCCAATCCTGAACTCAGTTGTCTTTCCTTGCACTATTAAATTCCTCTTTTCTTGGATTAATGCGTCATCTTGCAAGTTCGCAATCTCCTCAAGTAGTCCACTCGAAATTTTTATCATTCCACACTTTAAAATTCCTGGTGCAAACTCTACGTCCAAGTGTAGATCTCTAAATGCTTCCCACAACTCTTGTTGTCTGGCCATTATTGTAACGCCCTGGATTTTTGGTCCAAAATGTTACTAAAAAAAAATACTTAGAAAAATTTACGATAATTTTTTTTTGTAAGAATAAGAACATCTAACATTTATCCATTTAAATAATTAGTAACAATCACGTTTATTTAATGTTATTAAAAAATGTTTATTCAAAAACTAAAACAAAAAAAAGCTTACTAAAGTTTAGTGACAAGGATTTAAAAATAGAAAATAGACATAGAAATGTTGCGGCTATATTTATTATTACAAAAATTGTCTTGAAAACCCCATTTTTACCCCATGTTCGCCGCACATTAATACTCATCAACTACTCTTGAATCTCCTCGAACTCATTAGTACTTGAAATGTTGTTGTAAGGGTAAGTTTTTTCCATCATCCACATCAAACCAAAGCTAAACATATAGAAAAATAACATAAAACATATAAAGGTAAAAACTTCTAATTTAAAAGAAAAAATGCGCAAACGGTAAATCGTATATAAAAAATATATGTGTAATGCATGCTCCTAAAACTATATGATCCGGATATAAACCTGCCACTTAGGCAACTTCCACACAGAAAGATCACCCATACCAATGGGGAAAATAAACCTGCCACTAAGGCAACTCCCACGAAGATGCATATGCCATGACATGACCATATATTATCACAATTATACTCGCACACAGCCCACTAAGAATCATGTCATATGCATTCAAAAAATCACCTTTTTAAAACCATTATCTTATTCACATCACAAAGATCACATATCACACATCCTTATCATGGGAATCATATATTCATAGACAAATAATCATTAAAAAATAATTTTCACCACGTACGCATAAAAATCGGGACTTGACTTCATTTACACCATAAAGATTAAAACTTTATATATAACAAGAAACTTCAAACTCCAACTCATAATACATCATCAAAATCAAAACTTTATCATATATATAACATATTTTGCTTCATATCCATCATAAAAATTAAAACTTTATCACATAATATATAAAAATTCGTATTTTACTTCTTAAAAAGACATACATTACATATCAAACTCAACGAAAAAGATTTCGGATTTCATTATTTTATTTTATTAGTCTACATTTATTTCTTTCAAAAGCAAGCAATTACAATTATTAATTTCATGTATCCAACTAACGGTCTAACTATAATTTGTGCGGGGAAAAGCCCTTACCTTGGCCGCTTTTCTTCCTAGTACGAAGCTCTAAGCCCCCACGATGTTGTTCACACGAAAAGTTTGCTGCACGAAGGAGATGACGGCTAGGGTTTCGGTATTTTTTTTCTGCTTACTATTACTTAGTATGGAAATATTGTGGACTTTAGGGAAAATTTAAAGTGGAGATTATTGGGTAGATAGTGTTGGGCCCAAATAAAGAATAGAAGGGAGAAAATATTATTTTATTTATTTATTATTATTTTTTTCTTAACCTTGATCATACAAAAACTAAGCCACCAACTCCAAGCCCAAATTTCTATTATGGGTTGGGTCACACCTAGCCACAAACCCTTAGCTCGAATTCTTCTTGTACTAAAAAAACATATATATATATATATATATGTATATATATATAATTATATAAAACTTCTCCATTGATTAAATAATTCTTACTAATAATTTTATCAACTACAATAAGTCGAACAAGTCAAATAATTATCACACCTAAATTAATAATGAAATATATATATTTATAAGTCTTAATTATTTTAAATAATAAATTTAGAGGATGTTACAATTATCATTGAAGATACTGACACACTTCCTCTACTTAATGCATCAGCCACCACATTGACTTTCCCAGGATGGTACTGCAATGAAAAATCGAAATCCTTGAGAGTCTCCATCCATCTCCTTTGGCGCATGTTCAATTCCTTCTGATCAAACAAATATTTCAGACTTTTATGGTCACTGAATACTGTGAACGTGAATCCATATAAGTAGTCCCTCCAGATCTTTAATGCAAAAACTACTGCAGCAAGCTCTAAATCATGAGTAGGATAGTTTCGTTCTTGAGTTTTCAACTGCCTTGAGGCGTAGGCTACAGCTTTCTTGTGTTGCATCAAAACACATCCCAAACCTTGGTGAGATGCATCACAGTAAACCTCATATGGTTCCTCTGGTTGTGGCAAGACCAATACTGGTGAGGTTGTCAACTTTTCCTTAAGCAACATAAAACTTTCCTCACACTTCTCTGTCCATGCAAACGGCTGATTCTTTCTGGTGAGTTGTGTCAAAGGAGCCACAATCTTAGCAAATCCTTCAATAAATCTCCTGTAGTATCCCGCCAATCCAACAAGACTTCGTATGTCGGTGATAGTCTGAGGCTGTTTCCAAGCAAGGATTGTCTCAATCTTTGCCGGATCCACAACGATTCCTTCTTTTGTTATCACATGTCCCAAAAAGTTCACTTTTTCTAACCAAAACTCGCACTTCGACAAATTGGCGTACCATTGCTTCTCGCGTAAAACTTCAAGAACTTAACGTAAATGCTCTCCATGTTCTTCTTCATCCTTTGAATAAATTAATATATCATCGATGATCACCACAACAAATTTATCCAGAAATGGGCTAAAGATTCTATTCATATAATCCATAAAAATTGATGGTGCATTCGTAACTCCAAATGGCATAACAAGATATTCATAATGTCCGCAATGGGTTCTGAAAGCAGTCTTTTGAATATCTCCTTCTCTTACCCGAATCTGATGGTAACCTGACTTCAAATCAATCTTTGAAAACACTGCGGCTCCTCTTAATTGGTCCATCAAATCATCGATACGTGGTAAAGGATAACGATTCTTAATGGTTACCTTGTTAAATTGCCTATAATCCATAATAAGCGCGAACTTCCATCCTTTTTCTTAACCAACAACACCGGAGCTCCCCATGGCGACACACTTGGTCTGATAAATCCTTTCTCCAGCAAACCTTCGATTTGGCCCTGAAGCTCGCTTAATTCCAATGGCGACATCCGATACAGCGCAATTGAAATAGGTCCAGTTCCTGGGTGTAGATCAATAAAGAATCCCACCTCTCTTACTGGGGTAATCCTGGAATTTCTGTTGGAAATACGTCCGGGTATTCCTTGACAAGCACCACATCTTCTACGCTCACATCTATATTTGCCCCCACGTTAGCCAATGATAGAAACTCTTGAGTTCCTTCTCTCAGTGACACTCCGAGTTTGTTAGCAGCCAAATACCGAACGACTCCCAGTTCACCTCCTCATGAGTTGATCCCATCATCAAGTAGAAATCTCACACCACTTAGAATAATTCCAAAATCATAACTTAACAACATCATCACTTCAGCACACCACAACTATACAAGCCTCGACACTCTAACTACTTGCTCCTATGCATGATCAGATAACGACACGCAACCAACAATATAACCAGAGCTCTACCCAAAAATTAACCAAAAGCTCTAACCAAAACTTTAACCAAAAGCATTGATACCACAATTGAAACACCCCGAGTTTTAAATAGCGCGAGTGTATTTTTTTTTTCAACCAAAATCAAATAAATAAAAGAATTTTCGAATTAATTCAAGATAATTAAAATTAAGTCATTTCATAAAATAATACGTCGTAATTTAATTGACGAACGTAAATAAATACTTACATCATAACTTTAAACGAGTAACTTAGTTTTTAGAAATTGATCTTCAAAATATACCAAAATAAAAATACATCCAAAAGTTGTATCTTGGACCCACCAAAACATTATCAGAGTGCGAAAAAATATATAATTATCCCAAAATAAATAATTACATCCACCAAGTATGGTCCAGATGTGGACGAGAGCAGAAGATCAAAGGGTTCAGATTTAATCATGATGATAATCGGTGGAGATTTGATTTAAATTTGATCAAAGTATTAAAAAGGCTTGATACAAAAATAAATTGAAGACTTGTGGAATTCATAAGCTATTGGCGGGAAGAAAGATTTGTTTCAGAATTAATTAAAGTCAAGATTGGTCAAAGTTATTTTTGAAAGGCAATCTGGAGCATAAAAAGATATGTTTTTTATTTAAGTGAAGCCCGATTGGTCAAAGTATTTTTGCAAGAGTATGTGGCAAGATACAGCTCGAATTTAAACTTGGTAGAGACCCTAATCTGCATCTATAAAAGGAGGCTCAAGGAAGAATACTTAACATCGAAAAATCACATAAGAGTCATACACTTCCAAAGCAAACACTCAAGTTTTCAGTGAGGTTAATTGTGAGTTCCGGCTTTCTAGAAGCAAGCACTCGTGTTATTTTCTTTCCCTTGTGTTAGATCTAAGTTGTTGAAGTAGAGTCTACAATCTGAGGGAGTCAGAAGGGGTAGCAGATTACTTGGCAATTAGATTCAAGGCGTTGTAATTCCTTCTACAATCTGGGGTTGTCAGATTGGCAGGAGAAGACAGGTGTTGTATTCCTCAAGAGTCTAGGATTGTTAGACTGTTTGAGAAGACTGACTTGGAGGGTCAGTGGTATTGTTGTAATTCAAGGATTTGAATTAGTGAAATCCTTCAAGGTGAAGGGACTAGACGTAGCCTCGTTAACGGTGAACCAGTATAAAATTCTGTGTTTTTATTTTTACTTTATATCCGCTGCTAATTCTGTTATATTCATACATCAAGTTTTGTTATAAAACTGCAAAAACAGAAAAAGTATTCAAGTTAGTCAAACACAACTCAACTCCCCCTTCTCGTGTTTGCACCTTCAGCTCATCTATGAGTAAGAAGGAGGTCCATCAAAGCTAGTCCAAAATCTCTTCAACATTTACTCCCCCTTTCTTTAAGCCTTCAACATCAATGGTTTTGCCATTAATGACGGATTTATCCTGCGATTTTTCTAAGTAACGGGTTTCTAGAGCATTGGTTTCAAACAAGGGTTGTTTGGTGTTTTTGGGTGACGCCATGAGTTTGGATTTTTTTTGAGATTTTGGAGGATGCCTGTTTGGGGGACACTTGTTTTTTGGAGTATACGGATTTTTTGGAGGATACGGGTTTTTTGGAGGATATGAGTTTTTTAGATATAGGTTTGGAGATTTTGGAAGTATGAGATCTTGTGGAGTCGGATTTAGTGGCTTCAGAATCATCTGAATCAATGACATGGGTGGTGTCATCTTGGGGAGTTTTCTTAGATGAAAGAATGCCAGACATAATGCGTGAGGATTGTCTGGAGGGCGCAAATGAGGATGATTTTGGAGATGAGGATTTTCTGGGTTTAGATAGGGAAATATGAGGAGGAGGAGGAGGAGGAGAAGAGAGGATAGGTGGAGTGATAGTGAACAAGGGATAATGAATAACGCTTACAGGTTTAGGAGAGGCAATTTCTGGTGAGAGTTCATCTTCATGGGATAAGTCTCAAGAGAAGCACTCAGAAAGGCTTTCACAGGAATTTGTATAGAATTTACTCTTTCCAGAAACTTTTGTTCTCGCCATGGATTTCTGATTTGAAGGAATTTTTTAAGGTTCTTTATAAGAACAAAACGAGAGAGAGAGAGAGAGAGAGAGAGAAATTGATGTTTGGTAAGTACGAACGAGTTCGTGAAGGTCTATATAAATGAGTGACCGTTATGAGGAAGATGAAGGAGACTTAGGTGGTAATCATTTCAGAATAGGGTAAAGTGATGCATGCGCGAAAAACTAGCCGTGAGTCGTTTTGTTTTGGCAGCGGATAACGAGGATGTCACAAAGAGAGACACGAGTAATCAGCAGCGAGAACCATGCAGGTTTTTTCAGCAGCGAGAACCGTGCAGGTTTTTTCAGCTTCTGACTTTTTAGCCTTTTTCAAACTCTTAAGGATAGAGGCGCATTATGAGTTGTCCATCCTCAAATTTTAAAAAAATCAACGATAAAAAAAATGAAAAACTTAGTTAAAAAAAATAAACAAATCAGATTATTCTATTTTTGACAAATTGATGATGGAAAGTTTTTCTAAAATATTTTCAAATCGATCCTCCTCGAGAGGTTTAGTGAAAATATCAGCAAGTTGATTTTCAGTTTCAATGAAAATTAATTCAATATCTCTTTTTTGAACATTATCTCGTATGAAATGAATGATGTTTAATTTCAATATGTTTAGATCTGGAGTGTTGAATGGGGTTTTTTGAAAGATTAATTGCACTAGTATTGTCACAAAGAATGGGGATTTTAACATACCTTAGTGAATAATCTTCCATTTGATTTTTTACCCATAATATTTGTGAGCAGCAGAGACATACTTAGCCTCAGTCGTTGATAGGACAATGGTACTTTGTTTTTTGAATGACCAACTGATTAGAGATTGACCAAGAAATTGACAAGCTCTACATGTACTTTTTCTTTTCACTTTGTCTCCGGCATAGTCTGCATCGTAGTAAGCTGTAAGATCTAGATTTGAACATTTTTTATACCAAATTCCAATGTCAGTTGTTCCTGCTAGATATCTTAATATTCTTTTTACGACAGTCAGGTATGATTCCTTATGTGATGATTGGAATCTAGCACAAAGACCAACAGAAAATACTATGTTTGGTCTGCTAGCCGTTAGATATAATAATGATCCAATCATTCCTCTGTACTCCTTTTCATATATGGGAGTTCCCTCATCGTCTTTGTGGAGTGATGAGGATGGATGCATAGGAGTGCTCATAACTTTGGCTAGGTTCATGTTCTATTTTTTTAGAAGGTCTTTGGTGTACATTTCTTGAAAAATAAAGATGCCGGTTTTCAATTGTTTAATTTGTAAACCAAGAAAGAACTTTAACTCTCCCATCATGCTCATTTCAAATTCTCTTTGCATGAGGTTTGAGAAGTCTTTGTACATCTTTTCATTTGTGGATCCAAAGATTATATCATCAACATATATTTAAACAATTAGCAGATCCTTTTGAAGAGTTTTCTTGAAGAGTGTGGTATCAATCTGTCCTCTTGAAAATCCATTTTCTTTTAGGAATGAACTCAACCTCTCATACCAACCTCAATGAGCTTGTTTTAAGCCATAAAGTGCTTTTGAGAGTTTGAATACGTGATTAGGTTTTTCCTTGTTTACAAAGCCAGAAGGTTGATGGACGAATACTTCTTCATTTAAGAATCCATTTAAAAAGGTACTCTTGACATCCATTTGGAATAGCTTAATACCTTTATGAGTAGCATAAGCAAAAAGTATTCTAATAGCCTCAAGCCTAGAAACAAGTGCAAATGTTTCATCGTAGTCAATTCCTTCCTGTTGGTTGTATCCTTGAGCCACTAGTCTTGCTTTCTTTTTGGTAACTTCTCAATCCTCATTTAATTTGTTTCTAAAAATCCATTTGGTTCCAATGATTGTTTTGTCTTGAGGATTTGGAACAAGATCCCAAACATTGTTTCTTTCAAATTGAGATAATTCTTCAAGCATAGCATTCACCCAAGATTCGTCAACAATTGCTTGATCAATTGTTTTTGGTTCAACTTGGGATATCATAGCCATGATTTTTGAGTTTTCTTTCAATGATTGTCTGGTCCTGACACCATTTGTTGTGTTTCCAATTATCTGATCTAAAGGATGATGTGTTACTAGTTTCCATCCTCTAAGAGGCTGCTGAGAGGTTGAATCAGAATTGTCCTCTTCATTTGCGCATTGAATATTATAGGACAATCTTTCATCCTCTTCGTATTTTTCCATGTTTTCTAAGCTCAAGTTATCAAACTCATAAAAAATAACATGCATGGATTCCTCTACATTTTGATTCTTGAGGTTATAGAATCTATATCCTTTTGACGATGTTGAGTATCCTAAAAATATGCTTTTATCAGATCTTGGATCAAACTTTCCCAAATTTTCTTTATTGTTAAAATGTAACAATAGCATCCAAATATGTGAAAATAATAAATGTTGGATTTTCTTCCTTTCCACAACTCATAAGGAGTTTTGTTTAAAAAATTTCTGATGGATACACGGTTCGACACATAGAAAGTTGTGTTGATAGCTTCAGCCCAAAAATATTTTTCAATGTTAGCCATTTCTTGAAGGGTTCTATTTTTCCTTTCCACAACTCCATTTTGTTGAAGAGTTCTTGGACAAGAAAAATTGTGTGATATCCCATTTTCATCAAATAATGTTTTGAACGATTCATTTTCAAATTCACCTCTGTGATCACTTCTCACTGAGATAACTTTTAAACTTTTTTCATTTTGAATTTTTTTTGCAGAAATGAATGAATGCTTCAAAAGCTTCATTTTTATGTTTTAAAAACAAAACCCAAGTAAAATGTGAGAAGTCATCAACAATTACAAAGCCATATCTTTTTCCACTAAGGCTAGGAGTTTTGATAGGTCCAAAGAGGTCCATATGAATCAGCTCAAGAGGTTGATTTGTTGAGATAATATTTTTTGAGTGAAAGCTACTTTTAACTTGTTTTCCTTTAATACAAGCTTCACAAATTTTGTCCTTGTCAAAATTAATTTAGGAAGGTCTTTAACTAGTTCTAATTTTGATAATTTATAAATAATGTTCAAACTTGTATGACTCGCTCATTTGTGCCAAATCGATTTATCCTTTTCAATGGAAATAAAACAAGATTTAGAAGGCAAGTCATCCAAATATAATTCATATAGATTTTTTCTTCTAATGCCAGAGAAAAGAATTTTACATGAGAATAAGTGTTTAACCTCACATACCATTGGTTTGAATATTACCTCAAACCTACTATCACATAGTTGACTGATACATTGTAAGTTGTGTTTTAAACCATTCACATATTGAATGTTTTCAATTTTGGCTGAATTATTTTTTCCAATAATACATGTGTTGGAACCAAGTTGGTTCTAAGTACTTAGGATTTTGATGTTTACAAAAGCACTTCATGTAATCTTATTTTGTACTTTGAATTATTATATTAAATGCCACCAGAAGATGAAGTTATCAAAGGCAGAAGATGTAGTCACCAGAGGCAGAAGATGAATTACCAGAGGATAAAATCAGACCAAAGGATACACCTCCAGAAGATACCAGATAATGCATCCAGAAGGTACTAGAGGATGCATCCTGAAGGCACTAGAAGATACACCAGGATGTCAAAACACCATTAGAGGATATCTTTCCTGGCCTACATCAGAAGGAAGCAGAGTCCAGAAGGAGACCTGGACCAGATCAGAAGGAAGCCTGCCAGAGGGAGACTTGTTCCAGACCAAAAGGTATCATAAGTCATGCTTGGTCTAGAATTAATTCTGACCAGAAGATAGCCTGGTAGTAATTAAAAGACTTGATCCAGACTTAATCAGAGCTTCAGATAACTGGTCCAGAACAAGTGACTTGGTCCATATTTGGCCAAGACCAGAAGATAGCATGGTTCAGAGTATGAAACTAAGTCCAGACCAGAAGAAATAATGTCCAGATTTAATCCAGAACTGATCCGGATCAGAAGGTAATTGTCCAAATTAAAATATCCTATGTCCAGATTTAATTTCAGTTCAATCCAGACACATTCCAGAATTGGTCCAGATCAGAGGGAACATATTCAGATCAATGGTCCAGATTCAAGCATCATGCTCCAGTGTTGGCCGAGATCAGAAGATCAGACCATATGGCACATTGTTGGCAGAGATCAGAACGTGTGGTCCAGTGTTGGCCGAGATCAAAGGATCACAACAGATCAGATTGTATGGTCCAGATGTGAACGAGAGCAGAAGATCAAACGGTCCAGGTTTAATCATGATGATAATCAGTGGAGACTTGATTAAATTTGATCAAAGTATTAAAAGGATTTGATACCAAAACAAATTGAAGTCTTGTGGGAACTCAGAAGCTATTGGCGGGAAGAAAGATTTGGTCTAGAATTAACTAAGAACAGGATTGGCCAAAGTTATTTTTGAAAGCAAATCTGGAGCTAAAAAGATATGTTTTTTATTTAAGTGAAACCCGATTGGCCAAGGTATTTTTGCAAGAGTATCTGGCAAGATACAACTCGAACTTAAGCATGGAAGAAACCCTAATTATTCATTTATAAAAGGAAGCTCAAGCCAGAAGACTCAGCATCGAAAAATCACAAAAGAGTCATACACTTCCAAAAGCAAACACTCGAGTTTTCAGTGAGGTTAATTTTGAGTTTCAGCTTTCCAGAAGCAAGCACTCGTGTTTTTCTTTCCCTTGTGTTAGATCTAATTTGTTGAAGTAGAGTCTACAATCTGAGGGAGTCAGAAGGGATAGCAGCTTACTTAGCAATTAGATTCAAGGCGTTGTAATTCCTTCTACAATCTGGGGTTGTCAGATTGGTAGGAGAAGACTTGACTTGAGAAGTCAAGGTGCTGTATTTCTCAAAAGTCTAGGATTGTTAGACTGTTTGAGAAGACTGACTTGGAGGGTCAGTGGTATTGTTGTAATTCAAGGTTTTGAATTAGTGAAATCCTTCAAAGTGAAGGGACTGGACGTAGCCTCGTTAACGGTGCACCAGTATAAAATTCTGTGTTTTTATTTTTACTTTATATCCGCTGCTAACTCTGTTTGATTCATACATCAGGTTTTGTTATAAAACTGCAAAAACAGAAAAAGTATTCAAGTTAGTCAAACACAATTCAACCCCCTTCTCGTGTTTGCACCTTGAATTAGCATCAAAGCTCAATCTCAAGGCTGAGCACTTAACAATGTTTGAGGAAAGGTCCAAGGGGTCAACAACATGGAAGAATCCAAAGATGATTTTGGAGGCAACATCAACAGACCACCACTGTTTGATGGAGACAGGTATGAGTATTGGAAGGACAGAATGAGAGTTTCTTCATATCTCAAGATCCTGAATTATGGAAGCTGGTAGTCAAAGAATACACTGCACCCACTGTTCTTGGAGATCCAACTAAAGAACTGGACATGGAAGATATGAAACCAGACCAGAGCAAATTATACAACTTGCATCACAAAGCCAGAACCATCATGATCAGTGCCATCACATTCATGGAATTTGACAGATGCACATATAAAGAAACAACAAATAGCATATTTGACAGTTTGGTTCTGACCTATGAAGGAAGCCAACAGGTTCAAGAAGCAAAGGCTAACATACTGGTCAAACATTATGAGATGTTCAAGATGGAAGATGATGAAGACGTTGATGGAATTTTCTGTAGATTCCAAACTCTGATATCTGGACTAAAGGTCTTGAAGAAAAGCTACCCAACAGCAGATCATGTCAAGAAGATTCTAAGAAGCTTACCAACCAAGTGGAGACCAATGGTTACTGCAGTTCAGCAAGCCAGAGATCTGAATAACTTAAGACTTGAAGATCTGATCAACTCACTCAAGTCTCATGAAATAGAACTGGAAGCAGATGAAACCAAGAAGAAGAAGAAGAAGAATCTGGCCCTGAAGTCAAAACAGAAGAAAGCTGCAAAGGCAGCACCAGAATCAAAGGATAGCGACAATGACTGTGATGATATGGCTTATTTAACCAAATAGATGGTTAAGATTTGGGAAAACAGGAAGAGGAGAGGCTCCAAGAAGAAACATAACAGCAAAGGAAAGGAAGAATCTGAAAAGAAGAGCATCATCTGTTATGGATGCAATGAACCTGGACATATCAAGTCAGAATGTCCAAATCTGGAAAAAGGCAAACAACACAAGAAGAGTTCCAGATTCAAAAAGAAGGGTCTGATGGCTGCCTGGGATGCATCAGAATTAGAAGAAGAATCGTCTGATGAAGAAGAGGCAGAAACAGCAATGATGGCACACATCAGGTCTGCCTCTGGACTTCATAAAGGCACGGTTTCAGAAAGGAAAGCAGGCAAAAGGAAGAATGATCAAAGCAATCATTCAGGCAAGTCTGGAAGCACATCAGAGGTCTTGGTTTTACAGAAACGATTACTGAAAGTAAAGTTGTTCATTCTGATGTTTTATGCATTGTTTGTGCTAAGAAAGGTCACTTTGAACTATCTTGTCCAATGGTAAAATCTGAACAAGATCAGAGAGCTGTTAAGACTAACAAACCTGGACCCAATCAGTTTTGGGTACCAAAAGATCAAATTGTCTATGTTGCAGATATTCTGAGCAACCAGAAGGAGACACCAACAATGGTGCCTGGACAATGGATGTTGGCAATGCACAAGCAGAAGAAGGTTTATGTTCCAACATCTACCAAACAGAAGCCAAGTGACTCTGGTAGAAGAAGAACTGGTCAACACAATACCTATCAGAACCAGAACCAGAATCATAGGAGGAACTGGAAATATCAAAGATATCACACGAATCAGAACAGGAACTGGAACCAGAATAAGAACCAGTATCAGAGGAACAGGAACTAGAACCAGAACCAGAACTAGAACCAGAACCAGAACTGGAACCAGTATCAGAGGTACAGGAACTAGAACCAGTATCAGAGGCACACGAACTGGAACCAGAACCAACACTGGAACTAGAATCTGAATCAGTACCAGAACCCGAACCAGCATAATTACCAGAATCAATATAATCACCAGAATCACCATAAGTTCCAGAATCACCATAAGTTCCAGAATCATCAGAGGAACATGGTGTATCAGCCAAAGTAGAAAGAGAGGAATCAAAATCAGGAGAGTTCTTCACACACTCCAGTGAGATTCATCAAGACTACAAACCTAGAAGGGAATTCAAATCCCTTAATCCAAACCATGTAATCACAGAACATACAGATTTGAAATCTGAAAATCAGAAGCAATAGGATTTTCAGAGTAAAATTGAAACTGTTGACATAGAGGTTACATCTTGCTGTAAATACTATTATTATTTGATATTTATGTTTACTGTGATAACAAGAAGCTTTATCTTAACAAATCAAAGCTAGATAAGTATTCTGCAGGTTTTCAAACTGTCAGAGGAATCAGGTGATTCACACGAATTGAACACTTCAGCAGAAACAGCATTCTAGTGGTTTCAAAAACAAGCAGAAACCAACAGAAGCAGAATTAATGGTTTGGCTGTATTGAGTTCATTTTTAAATTAATTGATTTATATTATGTTATATGACAAACTGCTTGATCTTGACAAATCAAAGCAAGATAAAGATAGTGCAGGTTCACCAGAACCAAAGGGAGCAGAAGCAGAAGAAACAGAGGATACAAGCAGTCAGCAACACATGACAAATCTTCAAAAGCTAAATCTGAAGAGAAATCTGGATATTTACCAGAACCAGAAACTGATTTATCAGAATCAGAAGCTGTTATAGATTTACCAGAATCAGAAGTTGATGCAGACCAACCAATGTTGATGAAGCTTTGGCATAGGAAGGTTAGATACTTGCAATGCAAGAAGAGCTGAATGAATTCCAAAGGAATGATGCTTGGGATCTGATATACAGACCAAACAAAAACCTTATTGGAACCAAGTGGGTGTCAGGAATAAACTTAATGAAAAAGGTGAAGTGGTAAGGAACAAAGCCAGATTAGTAGCTCAAGGATACAGTCAACAGGAAGGTATCGATTACACTGAGACTTTTGCTCCAGTGGCCAGGTTAGAAGCAATTAGAATTCTTTCATCATTTGCTGCTAATCATGATATAATGATATATCAAATGGATGTTAAAAGTGCATTCCTAAATGGCTATATAAGTGAGGAAGTCTATGTCAAACAGCCCCCTGGATTTGAAAATTCTGATTTTCCAGACCATGTTTTTAAACTTAAGAAATCTTTATATGGTTTAAAACAAGCACCAAGGGTATGGTATGACAGACTTAGTAACTTTTTGTGAATTTAATAGAGGCCAGATTGATAATACACTATTTAGGAAATCCATTAAAAATGATATTCTGATTATCCAAGTTAATGTTGATGATATCATATTTGGATCAACTAATGGCACTTTGTGCAAAGAGTTTTCTGACCTAATGCAGAAAGAGTTCCAAATGAGCATGATGGGAGAACTTAAGTTCTTCCTGGGAATTCGGATTCATCAAGGTAAACCAGGTATACTCATTCACCAATCTAAATACACTAAAGAACTTCTTAAAAAGTTCAAAATGAGTGAATGTAAGCCTATGGCCACCCCCATGCACCCAACCTGCTCACTTGAGAAAGATGAAATATGCCAAAAGGTAGACCAGAAAACATACAGAGGTATGATTGGATCCCTTCTTTATTTAACTGCTTCTAGACCTAACATCTTGTTTAGTGTTTGTGTCTGTGCCCGATTTCAAGTTGACCCTAGGGAATCCCATTTAACTGCTATCAAACGAATTCTGAGATATCTTAAAGGAACCACCAACCTTACCCTGTTATACAAGAAAACCCCCACCTACAAACTCAGAGGTTTTTGTGATTCCGACTATGCTGGAGACTAGTTGGAAAGGAAAAGTACAAGTGGCAACTGCACTTTCTTAGGTGATAACTTAATCTCTTGGTCAAGCAAAAGACAAAGCACCATTGTCATATCAACAGCTGAAGCTAAGTATATATCAACAGCAGGATGCAGTTCACAGTTACTCTGGATGAAACATCAACTTGAAGATTACAACATTTTTTAAACCAATATCCCGTTGTTCTGTGATAACACTTCAGCCATAAACCTAACCAAGAACCCTATCTTACACTCTAGAGCCAAACAAATTGAAATAAAACACCATTTCATTAGAGACCATGTTCAAAAAGGGACTTTAAGCATCCAGTTTATGGACACCGATCATCAATGGGCTGACATCTTCACCAAAGCATTACCAGAAGATAGGTTCGAGTTCATCAAGAAGCATCTCAGCATTACCTCCATATCTGACTAGCTCAAGTAGTCATCTTAGGAGTTTTTAAATTTCTTGTAATTTTATTTTGTCTTTTATTTTCTGTTTTACTTTCTGTAATTTGTAAAGAGAAAAATAAAAAATACAAAAATAGAAGGACCTCTTTTTGGCTGATGACAAAAAGGAGGAGAGAGAGAGAGAGAGAGAAAGGAGAAATAAGTAGAAAAGGAGAGATAAAAAGAAAGGAGAAGTGAAAAAGAAAGAGATGAAAAGAGAAGGAGTTGAAAAGGAGAAGAATCAGGGAGAGAGAAAAAGAAAGAGTGAAAAAGAGAAGAAGTTGAAAAGAAGAGGAAACAGGGAGAGAGAAAAAGAAAGAGTGAAAAAAAAAAGAACGAGTTGAAAAGGAGAGGCTATGTGAAGGGAGGAAAGAAAGAGATAATAAAGAAGGAGTTGAAAAGGAGAAGAAAAAGTCAGTATCAGACTTAGGGGGAGAGATTGGTCTGAGGGGGAGTAATTCAAGTCGTCGAGTTACAAGCTAGCAAAATAAGTTAAGGTTTTTTCATCATCAAAAAGGGGGAGATTGTTGGAACCAAGTTGGTTCTAAGTACTTAGGATTTTGATGTTTACAAAAGCACTTCATGTAATCTTATTTTGAACCTTGAATTATTAAATCAAATGTCACCAGAAGCTGAAGTAATAAGAAACAGAAGATCAAAGTGTTCCAAAGATTGAATCTTGAAGGTACCAGAAGATACTCTAGGATGTCAAAACATCACCAGAAGATATCTTTGCTGGCACAGATCAAAAGGAAGCAAAGTTAGAATGGCCGAGATCAGAAGATCAGAAGGTTAGGAAGTGTGGTCCAAGGATGGCCGA
The DNA here is from genome assembly GCA_037974295.1 of Cicer cuneatum. Lineage (NCBI taxonomy): Eukaryota > Viridiplantae > Streptophyta > Magnoliopsida > Fabales > Fabaceae > Cicer > Cicer cuneatum. Next base: position 32,949,889 of record JBBPBO010001985.1, on the reverse strand, counting down.
AATCAGAGGATCACAGCATATCACTTAGTATGGTCTAGATGTGGACTAGCGCAGAAGATCAAATGGTCCAGATTTAATCAGGAGGATTAACGGTGGAGATTTTAATTTATTTTGATCAAAGTATTGAAAAGATTTGTTACAAAAATAAAGTGAGGTATTGTGGAATTCAGGAGCTGTTGGCGGGAAGAATCTAAAGACATGATTGGCCAGTTATTTTTGAAAGAAAATCTGAAGCTTAAACAAGATATGTTTTTTATTTAAGTGAAGCCTGATTGGTCAAGATATTTTTGTAAGAGAATCTAGCAAGATTCAGCTCGAAATTAAGCTTGGAAGAGGCCCTAATCTGCATCTATAAAAGGAGGCTCAAGGCAGAATACTTAGCATCGAAAATCACAAAAGAGTCATACACTTCCAAAGCAAACACTCAAGTTTTCAGTGACGTTAATTGTGAGTTCCAGCGTTCAAGAAGCAAGCACTCGTGTTATTTTCTTTCCCTTGTGTTAGATCTAAGTTGTTGAAGTAGAGTCTACAATCTGAGGGAGTCAGAAGGGGTAGCAGATTACTTGGTAATTAGATTCAAGGCGTTGTAATTCCTTCTACAATCTGGGGTTGTCAGATTGGCAGGAGAAGACAGGTGTTGTATTCCTCAAGAGTCTAGGATTGTTATACTGTTTGAGAAGACTGACTTGGAGGGTCAGTGGAACTCTTCTAATTCAAGGTTTGAATTGGTGAAATCCTTCAAGGTGAAGGGACTGGACGTAGCCTCGTTAACGGTGAACCAGTATAAAAATTATGTGTTTTATTTTTACTTTATATTCGCTGCTAACTCTGTTTTTATTCATACATCAAGTTTTGTTTTAAAAGTGTAAAAACAGGAAAAGTATTCAAGTTAGTCAAACACAATTCAACCCCCCTTCTCGTGTTTGCACCTTCAATTCTGACTTGATATGTCCAGGTTCATTGCATCCATAACATATGATGCTCTTCTTGTCATATTCTTCCTTTCCTTTGCTGTTATGTTTCTTCTTGGAGCCTCTCCTCTTCCTGTTTTCCCATATCTTAACCATCTGTTTGGTTAAGTAAGCCATATCATCACAGTCACTGTCACTATCCTCTTATTCTGGTGTTTCCTTTGCAGCTTTCTTCTGTTTTGACTTTAGGGCCAGATTATTCTTCTTCTTTGGTTCATCTGCTTCCAGTTCTATTTCATGAGACTTGAGTGAGCTGATCAGAACTTCAAGTCTTAAGTTATTCAGATCTCTGGCTTGCTGAACTGCAGTAACCATTGGTCTTCACTTGGTTGGTAAGCTTTTTAGAATCTTCATGACATGATCTGTTGTTGTGTATCTTTTCTTCAAGATCTTCAGTCCAGATATCAGAGTATGGAATCTACAAAACATTCCATCAATGTCTTCATCATCTTCCATCTTGAACATCTCATACAGTTTGACCAGTATGTTAGCCCTTGCTTCTTGAACCTGCTGGCTTCCTTCATAGGTCAGAACCAGACTGTCAAATATGCTCTTTGTTGTTTCTTTATCTGTGCATCTGTCAAATTCCTTGAATCTGATGGCATTGATCATGATGGTTCTGGACTTGTGATGCAGTTTGTATAATCTGCTCTGGTTTGGACTCATATATGCCATGTCCAGTTCTTGAGTTAGATCTCCTGGAACAGTAGGTGCAGTGTATCCTTTAACTACCAGCTTCCATAATTCAGGATCTTGAGATATGAAGAAACTTCTCATTCTGTCCTTCCAATACTCAAACCTGTCTCCATCAAACAATGGTGGTCTGTTGATGTTGCCTCCAAAATCATCTTTGGATTCTACCATGTTGTTGACCCCTTGGACCTTTCCTCAAACACTAGTTAAGTGCTCAGCCTTGAGATCGAGCTCTGATGCCAATTGAAGGTGCAAACACGAGAAGGAGGGTTGAATTGTGTTTGACTAACTTGAATACTTTTTAGTTTTCAAACAAAACCTGTTATGTATGAATTAAAACAGAGTTAGCAGCGGATATAAAGTAAATAAAAACTCAGAATTTTATATTGGTTCACCGTTAACTAGGCTACGTCCAAGTCAGTATTCTCAAAAAGTCTAACAACCCTCCAAGTCAAAAACCTTGAATTACAAAGTACCACTGACCCTCCAAGTCAGTCTTCTCAAAAAGTCTAACAACCCTAGACTTTTGATGAAAAGAACCTTGAATCTAATTGCTAAGTAATCTGCTACTCCTTCTGACTCCCTCAGATTGTAGACTCTACTTCAACAACTTAGACCTAACACAAGGGAAAGAAAAACTTAGAGTACTTGCTTCTGGAAAGCGGATACTCGCAATTGACCTCAATGAAAACTCAAGTATTTTGCTTTTGGAAGTGTATGACTCTCAAGTATTTTCGATGCAAAGTCTTCTGCCTTGAGCCTCCTTCTATAGATGAATAATTAGGGTTTCTTCCATGCTTAAGTTCGAGCTGTATCTTGCCAGATTCTTTTGCAAAAATAACTTGGCCAATCGGTTTTCACTTAAATAAAAAACATATCTTTTTAGCTCCATATTTGCATTCAAAAATAACTTTGGCCAATCGTGTTCTTGATTAATTATGGACCAAATCTTTCTTCCCGTCAATAGCTTCTAAATTCCCACAAGACTTCAATTTATTTTTGTATCAAATCCTTTTAATACTTTAATCAAGTCTTATTCGAATTTAATCAAGTCTCCACTGATTATCATCATGATTAAATTTGGAACATTTGATCTTCTGATCTCGACCACATCTGGACTTGTGTAATCTGACCTGCACCACTTCTGTGATTCTCTGATCTCGGCCAACACTGGATCAATAGAACTAATATGGGCTATTTTATGATCTTTTGATCTCGGCCAACACTGGGCCATGATACTTAAGTCTGGACCATTTTACATTTATCCTATGAAACTTATCATTTAATCTAGACATGAATTTTACCTTTTGATATGGACACTTATCCTCTGATCTGGACATGCTATCTTCTGGTCTGGATTGAATCTGAATTAAATCTAGACTTATGATATTTTAATCTGGACATTTTGAAGTAGCAAAATTGATTTACAAGGAAGGGGGTTTGAATTGTAAATCTCCCTTTTTAAAATTTCCTGAAAAAACTTAAGATTTGAACTCAAGAATGTTCTTGGTTAAGGGAGCAGAAAAAAGGAGAACGTTCTTGGTTTATCAGAAAATGGAGAACGTTCAGATTAGTTTACAAAACAGAAAAACAGTTTTGTATTATTAATATTGAAAAGCAATCAAACTGAATAAAGAGATAAAGGATAAGAAATACCACACACAGATGTATCCTGGTTCACCCAACTTGGGCTACGTCCAGTCCTCACAATTGTGAGATTTTCCACTAAGTGTTTAAAACAAGAACCTTCTTGGTTTTACAACACCTAGCCTAGATCAACCTTGATCTTTGTTACAGAACTTAATCTAATTCCACCCAGAAAGTGATTAATCAAATCACCTACCAACCTTGATAGGATTTCTTACAATCTACCCCAAACTATACTTAACTCTTATAGTTTGAGTTTTACAATAATGAAGAGATTGTTTTGTTAGAATCTGAGATGTCTCAACTCTTGTTTGAGATTTGATTCTTTACAAAGAATTCGAAATATATGTATCAGAGTAAAAAGAATTTAATCAAACTGATTCTTGTAAGTGATTGGAGAATTTCAAGTATGTAAATATGAATGATTTTGAGAGATTTGTTAGCACTTGAACTTCTGCGTTTTCCTTGAGTTGTGGCCTTCCTTTTATAGACTTGAGAGCATTAAATGGAGGTTAATAGAGCTGTTGGTAGTGCCCTTGTCAGGCTTGACTAGAGGCAATATTTCTGAATAAAAATAATCCAACTTTTGACTATTTTTATTTTCTGTTTTGACTGGGCTATGTGTTGCGTTTTAGATCAGACTTTCTTGAGTAATTAATGATCCTTTAATGCTTCAGATAAGTGATAATATTTCTGGCTTGAACTGGAGCTTTGGATCAATTAAAACAGATTGAAAATGATCACAGAATGTTGTTGCAGAAAATTGTAGTGTATAGTTGCTGGAGATTGATAATCAATCTGAAGCTTTAGCTTTTGGGTTTCCTGGAGACTGATGATCAATCTGGACTGATTTCTGAACATACTGGAAGCTTTCTTGATGCATTGTACATTGTCAAGATTGTTTATCAGTCTTGACAGCAGAACTGGAGAATGTTCAGTTTCTGCTTGGGCAGCTTGATTCATGGCCTTTTTTCTTTGTGATTTGAATGGTTTCTTTTGATTGTAATTGATCACATCTGTTCCTTGTCATATACTCTTAATACTGATGTAAATTCCATAGGCAATAACTTCAATTAAGTGATGGAGAAAGATTGGTCTTTATGCTGTCACGGCCTAGCGAACATTCTCCGTTTTCCAGAATATGTCAAGAATGTTCTCTGCCTTTTTTTATGTTGTTTTCTTTGATTCTTTTGAAACCTATCTTTGAATTAACACACTCAAAAGCACAGGTTAAATTAACAATACATTTAGAATCATAATTAACAATCTTTAATTAACCTTTGTTTATTTTCATCAAAACTTTAAAAATGAGAGTTTGTCTTAACACATTTATCCTCTGATCTGGATTCAAGTCTGGATTAAATCTAGACAATCATTTCTTCTGATCTGGACTGAATTTTATTTTTTGGACCATGCTATCTTCTGGTCTAGACCAAGTCTGGATCAAGTCATTTGTTCTAGACCAGTTATCTTCTGGTCTGGATTGAATCTGGATTAAGTCTGGATTGATTCTTATATTCACGACCAAGCTATCTTCTGGTCAGAATTAAGTCTGGATCCAGTCTGACTTATGATTCCTTCTGGTTTGGAACAAGTCTCCCTCTAGCAGGCTTCCTTCTGGTCTGGACCAATTCTCCTTCTGGACTCTGCTTCCTTCTGATTTGGGCCATGAAAGATATCCTCTGATGATGTTTAGAAATCCTCTGATATCCTCTGGAGGTGTATCCTCTGGTGCCTTCTGGATGCATCCTCTGGTATCTTCTGGAGGTGTATCCTCTGGTCTGATTTTATCCTCTGGTAACTCATCTTCTGCCTCTAGTGACTTCATCTTCTGGTGGCATTTAATATAATAATTCTAAGTACAAAATAAGATTACATGGAGTGCTTTTGTAAACATCAAAATCCTAAGTACTTAGAACCAACTTGGTTCTAACAAGCCAAACATCAGAGGATAGCATCAAAGGGAAGGAAAAATAACATCATCAGAGGATATGACATTAGTCCAAAACATAAGCCTTAGTCCAGACTTGGTCCAGATTAAAATATCAAATGTCCAGATTTACAGCGCTTATGTATAAAACATTTACAAGTACAAAACATCTACAGCGCTTTTGCCCATAAGCGTTGTAAATGGTTTCAAAAAAATAAATTACAAGTACAAAACATTTACAGCGCTTATGGGAAAAAGCGTTGTAAAAGACAAAATAAAATACAAGTACAAAACATTTACAGCGCTTATGGATAAAAAGCGGTGTAAAATGCTTATATAGCGCCTTTTATATAGTGTGTATATAAGCGCTGTAAAATACTATTTAAGGCGCTTTTTATATAATCTTTTAAAGTGCTCTTTGTAAAAGGCGCTATAAAAAGGTTTTTTATTATATTATGTAAACTGATAATATAAGAAACCGCCTCTTCATTTTCTTCTTCATTACGTATATTCTCATCCCTTACGAACTTGGCAGTGTGAAACCCTTATCATTACGTACTCTCTATACGAACCATTCCCCATATACGAACCCTTCTCCCTAGTGCGAACCCTTCTCTCTGTCCATATTCATTACGTACGTACTATCTGTTTTCATCATTCTCCATTTTCACTAAGTTATATCCATACGACCATAAATTGAAAAGGAATTAAGGGTATTTTTGTCAATTTAGGGTATAACCATAAATTCACGGGATGTAATTAGAATAAATCTTTATTTATTTAAATTATAAATATATAATTTGATCTTTAAATTTGTAAAATTCTATCACAATAATTCTTAAATGCATTAAAATTATAAAAATATACTTAATATGTCTTTTGTTAATTATTTTTTTTTTTGACAAATTGTTAATTATTTTAGTTTTAGAATGTGTCTTTCATTAATTTGTTTAATTTTTGAATGTGTCTTCTGTTAGTCAATTCATTTTATAAAGTTATTAACAAATAAAACACTTTAATTTTTTTTAAAATTTCAATACATTCAACACTAAATTGACAAGACTTCGCACATTTTGAGACTAAAATTATTGTTTATCCTTTATTCAAGGTTATTGCATATATTCCAATTATACTAAATCTGTTAAATTAAATATTTAAATTGTTATGTATACAAACATATCTAAATGGTTAACATTAGATCCTTTTTTTTACAAAAACAAATTAAGCAATATATCAGTAATAATCAAATCGAATCCCCTAATATACATATTACTAACATTTTTAGGGTAGATTTTAACGGGTGTCAAAGGGTTAGCATAATGGATTCTAAATAGAATATAAGTGGTCGTTAAGGTTAGGTCTCTTCACACAACAAGCATCACTTGCTTGCCCTTTTTTCCTTCTGACTTTAGTTTTCTTTTTAAAGTTACTTCTTAAAAGTTTCTTAGAATATAAGAGCAAAAATGATTCGATTGTGGGTGGTATCTAATTTCAATAGAACAAATGTTCCCTTCTTTATTGAGGTGGTTCCGTTGAATTCAGATGGGGTAGGATCCATGCAACCATTAAGATAATTTTTCTTTACAAATTTAAAAATGATAATTACAAAAGGAAATTGTACTTATGTGGTTATTTGAACAACTTTATTACAATTGGAGATATACAAAATGTAATGTTCATTATTAAGTTTTGAAAAGTAATGACCTTTCAAGGTTGTGAATTATTTTAGCATCTATTGTACTAATACATATATTTAATAAAACAAACAATGTCAACTAATTTTTAATTTTACTCTATTTTTTATATGATGATGAAGTTGTTGATATGGTCTTTGTAGACAAAATACACATTCAAAACTGCATGAATTGTACAAAGTTGATTTTTAACCCAACATATAAGGAAGGTGTTAGAATGAAAAACTGAGTTGTTTAATATATTAAAAGTTTTATTTTTGAAATATTATCATTAGTATTATTTGTGTCCTAACAACTTTATATCTAATATTTGATATGACAATATTAAAATTACTTCTAATGTGGAGTCACCTTCACCTATTGTTTTGACTCAAGTGACTTTTGAACTAAGGATTAGTCTTATCGACGAATTTGTGTATAAGATTGCACTTGGTGTACTATTCTCTATTTTGATTTGTTTAAAAGTACATTTTTATAATGGTATTAATTAAATTACTATTTTTAACAACAAACATTTTTTTTCATTAGGAGTCTTGCTTTATATTACTTGGTACAATCAAATGCATCCTAAATGAAGATAATTGGTCATACATAGCTTGTGTTTTCACAAAGGATTTGTATCCTGATTCAAAAAAGTTTTATGTGCAAAATGTGACAAACATGTCACAAGGGTGTCATTAAGGTAATTTTAAAATTATTAGTTACTAATACTATATTATGAAGATATATTAGTTTTGATTTTAATTTCAATCTAAAATTAAATTTAAGGCCAACTAATTTACTATGCAATAAATTTAATAGGTATTGTAACAAGTAGGGGTGGGCAAAATTCAGTTCTGAACTAGAACTGCTTGAAAACTGAACCGAACCAGTTTTGAGTTTGAAAAAACCGAACCGAACTGGTTTTTTAGTTCGAAAACCGAACCGAACTGGTTTTATAATCAGTGAACCGGTTCAGTGCTCTGAACTGAACCGAACTGGTTTAGTGTATTTATAAACACCAATTTTTATCCAATTTTTCAGAGATGCTGCACCTTTCCAATCAATGCAGTCATATACCTCTTCTTTTATTACTCTGCCTTGTCTATCTTATTCACAAAACCGCATCACCATCATCATCACTGCATATTCAGGTAAAATATCACATCAGAAAATGTTAAAATTAATGAACAAAACATGATATTAGCACCAGTACAATTAAAGTGACTTGGTGTTAGATTCAATTATTTGAATAGCTTAATGACAACTAATAGTGCACAAAAATGAGATAACAAATGTCACAATCTTGATGAACCAATTTGCAAAAATCCTCACCACGGACTACAAAATAATTGACCATATGAGCCAAGTTGATAACTATACAACAAAACAATACACTAATAAGTTCAATTATATATTTTTCAATCCGAATAAACAGTAGCACGGAGTCAGAGACAAATTCTGAAATAGAAGAAGACGAAGAAAATGGTTTACCTATTCTCCAGCACGAGAGCTAGCAGAAGAAAATCAACAAGATTTCAACATATTCCATTGGACAGAACAGGTGAAATAACCTGCAAGCATGTAAAAAAATTAATTACACTAAAGAAACAAATCCTAGTGAAGTGAAGCAAATCCTAGTGAAGTAAAGTTTATCTTAGTCACTTGTATGTCCTGCCTCTGCTTTTTCTAATCTTGAGTGGTAACTAATTGGGCACCCAAATGTTGTAGCTCTCTTTGCTATTGCTGAATCAATCCTTCCCAAACCAACAATTCAACTGCTTTACCACTAAACTGAAATGCATAATACAACAATTATTTAATAGAAACTATTATATAATCCAATTTTAATAAAAACAAATAAAAGTAAAACGTGACCTTAGTAGTTAGTGGATAATCAGAAGTCCACATGCGAGTCTTCACAAAACGATCACTTTGAGGAATCTTCCTAAACACAACCAAAGCAAGAGCAATGGCGTGATCGGCGACGTCGTCGGTTAACACGTCTGGCGTATTACTCACTCGAATACCTTTCTCTTTGCATTTTTTGAGATCAATTTTATCCAATCCAACGCTGAAAGTTGAAACAATTTCAAGATTGGGAAAGAACTCGATTGTGTTAGCGTCGGCTCCGATTTTGGTGTTTACAACCAATGCACGAACTGAATTGGCGTGAGCTTTTTAGAATGCTTCGAATGCTTCGAACTTCAGCTTACTCAAGTTACCAACGTATTTCGTAATAGACCCTTCAAAGAAGCTTCCTCTAAGGTCTAGTGTCTCTAAGGAAGAGATATTTCCAAGTTCCTCAGGAAGAAAACCTGAGAAGTTGTTGCTGGATGCATTCAGTTGTTGCTGGATGCATTCAGTTGTTGCTGGATGCATAAAATGATATATATCATAAAGAACATCAAAGTAATTCAAAATCCAAGTCATAAACAAAGTGACAAAGTTGATAAAAAAAAAAAGAGTGACAAAACATTGGCTTTTCTGCACAAAGATCATATGCTCAAATAACATCTAAGAAAATGGAAAAATGTAAATTACCATTTCCTAATTCCTATGTTTAGATCCTATTAAATTAATCTAACTGATTGTCTCATCCATCCATCATCCCCAAGGCAATGTCCTATAACAGCAAATGCTTTTCCTCTTCCTTTGTAACTAATTATTAGATTTTTTTGTTTGTTAATAAGCTGTTGAATTCTACATTTGTTACCCATGTGGGTTCAATCCATTTTCTTGACTATCTTCATGTGCTTGTGCAAATGAACATTCTACAGACCTGCCTTGGTTCTGTATAACTGACTCATATGTAGAATATTCTTCCTTTCTATGTTAAATCTCTTCCCTAGGGCAAACAATTTAAGCTTTTTCATTGAATTGGTTCTTGAAAGCAACTCTGTGGATAAAAGAATGTTTCATAGTAAATTTTTCTTTCATTCATTTTAATGGAGGAACTATTATTCTGTTTTGTCACATATGTATCATATGTATCATTGTAACTGTTTTCATCCTTTGTAACAAATGCCACAAAAAAAAAGCGGTATTGAAAATAATATTTGCGAAAGACTAAGAGCAAACGAATACCTAAGAGCAAACGGCGGAAGATGGAGGGCGACGGAGGTGGACGAATACCTAAGAGCAAATGGCGGAAGACGGAGGGTGACGGAGGTGGACGAATACCTAAGAGCAAACGGCGGGTTGCGCGAAGAGAGAGTTACGCGAAGAGAGAGTTGCACGATGGTTTTTCTATTTACAACAGCGGCGGCGGCGGCCATGGCCTTCAGACAATTGATTTTAATTTTAGGGTTAGAGAAGATATGAAAATTGATTCTAATTTTAGGTTTTTGGGATTTTGAAGTTTTGTTAAATTTAAAATTAAAAATTAATTTATGGTTACAGTGCACTTCTAATTTTTAAAATCAGTTCAATTAAAAAAACTGATTTTAAATTAAAGTTTGGTTTTTAATTTTTTTGAACCGGTTTAATTTTAAAACAGTTAGGTTCGGTTCGGTTCGGTTCTCTTAACCAATTCAGTTTTTGGTTTTTCTGCCCACCCCTACTAACAAGTAGTTCTACAAACATTTATTGTATTTTAAGTTTTTTGAAAATAACGAAATAGTCTTTTTTGCAGAGATCATTTCTCCAATGCTCTATGCAACAACATCCGCTAGCGTCATTAGTCTTGACGATTGAAGACATTTGTTTCTATTTTGTTTTCTATATGAGTTTAGGTGGAAGTTAGTAAAATTGATGATATTTTGTTTGAAAAGTCTTACACTACTTTGGATGGCAAAACTACTTTTACCGTATTTTGTTCAACTTTCGATTGGTTGTGGTTCTACTACTCTGGCATACACTTTCATGTATTCTGTCTGGAATTTTTCTTTGATTGCATATTTTAGCCTTTTAAAATATGTTATATCTTGTGAAATTGGTTCCATGGGAAGGTTTTAATTGGTTTGAATAATTTTATAAACGCTTGTGTTTGGCTTTGAAAAATTGGATAAAGGCTTTTAAATGTTTTGTATGCTGGACCAGGAGTTACACATACACCTAATTCTGGTTACAAAAGTCTCAGGTTTACAGATTTTGCTTGCAGCACTTCAGGAGCTCTTGTTTCTTCATCTGCGGCGAGTCCTTCATTGCCCCTCCTTGATTCTAATTCTGGTTTTGATTCTGTTGTAACTCAGGAGATGCCATGGAAGTTAACATTATTATCTGCTATCAAATACCAATCCATAAACCTGACAAAAATCACCAAAAATCAGTAGAGTGCAAATGGTGGAAAACTGAGATACTGATCAAGCAGAAGAAGAACAACTACAAGATGCAGCTGAAAACTCAGTTTTTCATCTTCTGTTGCATTTGCTGTTTACCTTATAGCTTTGCTTCTGCAGCAAATAATGAAGTATCTGTTTTACTTTCTATTAAAGCAGGTCTCATTGATCCATTGAATAGCCTAAAAGATTGGAAGTTGTTGGACAAAGCAATAGGGAATGATGCATATGCAGCTCAAGCTCATTGTAATTGGACTGCTGTCAAGTGCAATTCAGCTGGAGCTGTTGAGAAGCTTGATCTCTCACACATGAATCTAAGTGGAAGTGTCTCCAATGAGATACAAAAGTTAAAAAGTCTCACTTTTCTTAACTTGTGCAGCAATGGATTTGAGTCATCGCTGTCAAATTCCATAGTCAATCTTGCAATGCTAAAGAGTCTCGACTTGAGCCAGAATTTCTTCATCGGTGAATTTCCACTAGGCCTTGGAAAGGCGTCCGGACTCGTGACCTTGAATGCATCCAGCAACAACTGAATGCATCCAGCAACAACTTCTCAGGTTTTCTTCCTGAGGAACTTGGAAATATCTCTTCCTTAGAGACACTAGACCTTAGAGGAAGCTTCTTTGAAGGGTCTATTACGAAATACGTTGGTAACTTGAGTAAGCTGAAGTTTGAAGCATTCGAAGCATTCTCAAAAACTCACGCCAATTCAGTTCGTGCATTGGTTGTAAACACCAAAATCGGAGCCGATGCTAACACAATCGAGTCCTTTCCCAATCTTGAAATTGTTTCAACTTTCAGCGTTGGATTGGATAAAATTGATCTCAAAAAATGCAAAGAGAAAGGTATTTGAGTGAGTAATACGCCGGACGTGTTAACCGACGACGTCGCCGATCACGCCATTGCTCTTGCTTTGGCTGTGTTTAGGAAGATTCCTCAAAGCGATCGTTTTGTGAAGACTCGCATGTGGACTTCTGATTATCCACTAACTACTAAGGTCACGTTTTACTTTTATTTGTTTTTATTAAAATTGGATTATCCACTAACTACTAAGGTCTCTGGTCATACTAGGAAAAATTGTTCAAATGTTGCTAGAACATCTACTCAATTTTGATGTATTTTTTTTTATTTAATGTATTTTGTTTAATGTTATTAATATAACTTACTTTTTTAATTATAATTATTTTTATTATTATTATTTAATAATTATTTTTATTTTTATTTTTTAATTGTTTAATGTATTATTATTTAATGTATTTAATTATTAATTACTTTTTTATTAATTTTTATTTAATGTATTTTCATTAATTTTTAAATTATTTTCTTTAATTTAATGTATTTTATTTTATTAATATCATTTTGTTTTTTTAAATTTTTAATTTATTAAATAAACAATTTTCTAATTATTAAATAAGAGGGAAAAAATTAATCCTAGTACATGGTCGCATTCTGGGGATGCGACCTTATATTGAGAATGAAATTTTTTTACTTCAACAAGTCGCATGTTGGAATTGCGATCTCAAGAAGGGTCCAAAAAGTAAGACTTTGGTATTTATTTATTTTTTTAAGTGAAGCATTTTGATTAATAAAAAAAGGATATTTTAATAAAAAATTCAATAATATCAGCATTCCTCAAACTTTTTAAAATGCATGAAGAATAGTTCAAAACATTTTTAAGTACAAAACAACACTTACTCAACATATACTACTATAGAAATATTGTGTTAAATTATTTCATTTATTTAATAATGCAACCAACTTTTGCTACTTGTACAATTGCCCAAATAACATTAATATGTATTTTATTTTATAGAAATCATATGAACATTCAATTCCAATCAACCTTTTTCACAAAGTTCTTATTGTCCCAACTATGATATAATCCATCTTGCTCTGCCTTCCAATAGACAATGGAATGACCTTTGTCGTAATTTGGATCATATGCAGAGAAGGCAACATTTGAAACAAGCCACACTGCAAAACAATCTTCATATTTGTCAGAAGGAACTGTCCAGTGATAGGGTGTATTTGGATGTACGTGAACTGGACCTGCCTCATTAGGACGTATTATTATAATGTCATCTGGCAAATTAACAAACATATTAATTGTTACCAAAGAACCATTGCATAACCCAAATGTAAAGGTAAGAGCAAACAACATAGCCACATAGGTTACGGTAGCCATCTTCAATTTTTTTAGTAGATATGTGAAATGGATCCTCTCCACCAAAATGAAAAGAGAGAAAAACAATTAATTAGAGAGATAGAGATGTGGAGAGTGTGTAGAAAATATTGGTGGAGAGGATTTAAATATAATGTGTGAATTGTGTATTTTTTTTAAATGTAATATTAAAAGACAATTTTTTTTTACTCAATTTAAAAGGCAATTTCAGACTTACAGACAAAAAATTTCAGACTTTATTTAATATTAAAAACAATATTTATCGAATATATGTCATGCATATTATTATTATTATTATTATTTTATTATTATTATTATTATTATTATTATTATATTCATTATAGCACTGTTTAATATAATTTTACAGTTTTATTTTTGACCAGATAATTTTACAGTTATTTACCAAAAAATTCAATTTTATAGTCAACTCTATTTAATGGATATCGACTGGTAAAATAGGCTATAAAATATTAATAAATACTCCTATTTCATTTCTAGATAATTGTTGTTCCTGAATAATTTTCGTTTTCAAAATGTCACACAATATTATTATTATTTTATCAATAATACTCTTAATTTTTAATGTAGAGAAATAAATAAATGTAATAAAATAATAAATTAGTTAAGGACATTGTAGAAAAATGATAAGTAATTTCATAAAAATAATAAAATCTAAGTTTAATTGCAGTTTTGGTCTCTTTATTTTCACCAACTCACAAAATTGTTCACCTATTTTAAAAGTTGACATTTTTTGTCTCTCAATTAAATTTTTGAACTAAAAAATGACGATTTGACATATTTTAAATATGCGACATACGATTTTATTATATATATCATCTAGATGTATTAATTAAATTACAAAAATGAAATTTTTTCGAACTTTAAAGTTAGGTTTTTAGATAGTTATTAATCATTCTACATCGTATCATGCGTCACATTGTCATTTTTTAGTCAAAAATCACAACGAATAACCAACATTGTCATATTTTAAAATAGAAGGAACAATTTCGTGAATTAGTAAAACTAGGGACACTAAATCTAAAATTAAATATAAATTTTGTTGATGTAATTGATATGTGTAAATAATTAAAAAAAAAACACAACTAAAAATAAACAGATGAAATATGTTATTTAAATAATATGATACTCTATCATATCTTTTTATTTATTGTTCAACGTTTTGACACATGAATTAATAACTAAAAATAATATAATTTTTTTTAATAAAAACCCCTAAATATATTTTGAATTAACTAAATTGAATAAAAATTGTGCAATATATGCTCATGATGAATGCTTATCACAAAATGGTTAGTTAAAATTAATATAATTTTATATCTTTTAAATAAAAATGAGAACAATTATAATTTACTATAAAAATTGTATATGGGATAAATAATTATCGCTAAAGAAAAAGTTAATTTTTTTAATATCACTGATATAAAAATAAGAATAATTATAATAAATAAATTATAATTTTTTCACTTTTTTAAAAAATTAGTAATTAAAGAAGTTGTTGGATCGTACAATTCATACGTGGAATCAAATATTTGTCTGTAAACAATTAATTCAATTTACTATTTTGTATATCTTCTAAATAAAATCTAAAATGATTATATTTTTTCACTTCATTCTCATAATTTTTCTCACATGCAAACCCTATATCACCTCAAAATCATCATTTACTACACATAAAAACCATCTTTCTCTCATTACCTTGACCAAGAGAAGTGGAAAGGAAGGCTATGAGTCAAGTTCTAGCTCAAGATTAGGAGAATTTTTTTATCATCATGTGAGTTTTCAGTTTCTCAATCCTCTTTTGTATGCATGAGTGTTGGGGGTGATTTGGATTGGAAAAGATAGTTACTTCTAAAATTGGGCTTGTGCATTTGAATTATGTAGTTCTAACTTTAAAAATACGTAAATTTCTTTTGATAATTCAGAGCACAGCTAGGTTGATTCGAATCATGCAATTAAAAATGTGAAAATTTGTGCTAAAATGGCAATAAAATTCTATCTATTTCATCGAACACTAATTAAATTTATTTGAGTTACAAATCATATGCATAAAAATAAATTAAAGGACCCAAAATTTTTGAGTTATTTGAGTTACAACATATAATCTAAATTAAGGATTAACTTGCTTCTCAAAAATAAATTAAAGGACCCAAAATATTGTTAATATACGACGTATAAAATTCGATACATATTATATATTTGATATATGATATTATGCATTGTTTATATGCATCATAACCCACTACTTAAATGCTTTAGTTCAAGCTCAAGCTTTCGTCATACTATCGTCATTGAACTGACATTTGCAAACACTACTATATATTGCACTCTCGTTCGACACAAATTTAACACATTCACTCCAAAACAGGGGATAATACAAATACAACCACACAATCACAATTCAGTTTATTACACGAATTAGTACCGAAAGTTTAGTCATATTAAATAATCTCATTACTGACTGATTTTTTATTAAAAAATTAATTTATGACTCCAGGATGTGTAAGTATCACTTCATTCAATGAAATAACACTTTTTCCATGTCAATTTCATTAGTGATATAAACAGAACTCTCCAAACTCATCCACTTTTTGGTTAACATCAAAGAACACATTTATTCTGCGAAAGAATGACCATAGAGTAGCTACTATAAGTAGAGTTTCAAGTATCCATAACCATCTACGACAATCCAGGAGAGAAGATCAAGCTTGCAAAAGTTTAAAAGAGGCATAAGTTTTATTGATCTTTTTAAAATCATGCAACAGAGGAAAGTGGTGAATTTTAGAGAGTATAATAAAAAATATCACGGCATTTTTTAAGATATCAATGTAATGAATACACAACTTTTAAAAAAAAATTTATCTCTTAGGCACTTGTTAACAGTTTCCTTTTGATCTATTAAGAAATACTCTTAATATTTTCCGAAGAACTATTAGTCCAAAATTTTATAATATTCATAATTTAATATTGATTTTTTTATTTAAATGCAAGTATCAATTATGAATACTTAGGTATCTAGAAAGTATGGGTATTAGGGTTACTATCCACACGGGTGTAGGTCTTGTGGGTACAGAGACGATTTCTATAGTACCATATTCAAATCCTAATCATTGTTATCCCTACTGTCCGATCTCAATTGAACGTCCACCAATGTCCCAACTACATAAATGCATAATCCTACTGGGAATTCAAGTCCAAAATTATAATAGATTTAGCTGACATGACAGGCTGTCAACTCAATAAAACATGCATCAGAAATCATACAGTATAAATAGATGCATTCCTATGTTGTCAGGGGAACAAAACAAAAACATTGGGAAAAGATGAACAAAACAGAGGAACAAAATAGAAGCAGTGGAAAAACAGAGGAACAAAACAGAAGCAGTAAGAGACCACAAAAACAAAGAAAAGAAACAGAGGAAGAAGAAACAAGAGGTAAAAAAACAAAGAAACAGGGGATGCAGAAACGCTTTGAGAGGAAGAAGAAGAAAGTTCGTGTTACGAGGAAAAAGAAGAAACGCTTTTTGAGAAGAAGAAACAGAGATTTAGTATATTAAAATAATACGGATTCAGTTGGTGTGGAAAGACTCGAATACACTTAATGAAATAAAAAAATTCAAAAAAAAACTTGTTTGTTGAAAAAAACAGTCGCGGGGCAGTATACTGAGTCGGGTTGCGATGCTTCCGCGCGATTTGTGGCCGCGAGCCACACCGGTTGATAGTGTTTTCGCGCCCTAATGCAACGCGGCGAGGTCGTCCGGCGCACTGCAATTCCAGGATCGCGCGCTATCCCGCCGCAATCGATAACATAGATGCATTCAAGCTCAAGCTTCCCTCTGCTGCTATATTCAATCTGTCATCAACATATTTCATAACCCTTCATTTCATGAGGAGACCGAGCACATTGGACTGACATTTTCAACACACCACTACTGCACTCTCCCTTCAACACATCCATTGTCCAATAAGTGAGATAATACTTATACAACCACACAATCACAATTCAGTTTATTGCATTAATTAGTACTTAAAATTTAGTCATGTTAGTTAATCTCATTGTTGACTGATAATTAAAAAAAATTAATGACTACTAGGTGTATATAAGTATCACTTCATTCAATGAAAGAACACTTTTTACTTCCATAATAAACACTTTTTACATGTCAATTCCATTAAAAGTCTAAAGACAAGACATTAAAGAAGAAAAAACCCTAAAGCTCTGTTTTCACTTTCAATGTAGAGAAGCTATCTCAAAAAGTTCTCTGTGTTTATCCGATACAAATGATTTCACCTTCATGGTCGGTTTCCCGTCACTTCCTGGAGACATGCACTTCACGCCAATGACAGTAGTCAAACCTGCACAAATAATTATTTTTATAATCCTAAGTAAGCACACATGTCAAGAACTACGTAATTTTACAATCAAAGCCAAATTAGTTAAATAAATACTAAGCATCTCTAGTTGTACCCTATGAAGCACGGATACCAAACACAACACTGACACTTCGATACTGGCAATAATTTGATAAAGAGGTGTCGGTGCTATACCTGTATCAAAATATCTTATCCACTTGCTTTCCCGCTATACTTAGTTATGTATTATGATAACTAGAAACATTATTCAGTTATTCTGTGCTGATAACTTAAAAATAGCATTGCTTCTGTTACTACTACACTCCAAAATTAATTAACATGGTAATAATAATTGTTATTGTTATAAACAAGAAAGGCTTAAAACAGGTGTCAATGTGCAGATAGTTGTTGTCTAAACGTAGTTATGGCTTAGCTAAAGATCTAGTCTAATGACACATCTCACCCCATCAACAAATAAAAGATTAGGCCAAATTTCTAAATATAACAAAATACTATGATTGTACTCACTCTGGTGTACACGACCATACACCATTCTTTCCCCTTTCCAATACTCCAAAGGCCTTGTCCTGAACCTGGTGCTTCTCCTTACTCCAGACTCCCATGATGTGCCAGCATCTGGGAAGATAGATCAAGAATATAATAACTTGACAACAAACGAAATTCTTGAAAATTAATGAATGAGCTAAATGACAAGTACAAACCTGCAAGACTTTTCCTCTGCACAAGTTTCTTCTTACCCTTGGACTCTTTTCGCGCACGTAATTTAACTCTCTTTTGTCCATTAACAGGTGCCACAGAACCAACTGTCTTTTCCTGTACCAGAAGACAGATTCGTAATTATTTTCCAAGACATATGTGTGATTATTTTCCTAAGATCTTAATTCAAAAACCAATTAACTAGTAAAGATCATGTGCTCTTCATGCTCTGATATGGGAAAATAATAGCGGCAAACAAAGGTGTGAAATTCTGTCAGCATGTCAGTAGATGGGATACTTTAAAGTTATAAATTACACTTGATCACATTCAAAAGCATGTCACCGTGTTCCTTTATGTACATGTCACATTGATTGTTACATTACCCATTCCAGCAAAAAAATACTAACCGATAGTATTATATAATATTTATATTTGATTAAATTACTTTACTTTTCATCCTAGGGGAAGAGCCCTTGGAAACATGCATATGACCAGCTATCATTTATTTCAATGTTTGACATGTACACATGATGATGATGGTATTGATTGTATGAAGGGAAAACCTCTGAAAATTTATAAATAAATAAAAAAAGGAAAAACCTCTTCAATGCAATAAACTGTTTGATATTATTACCTATCTAATTATGCTAAAGTGCCAATACATGAGAAATGATTGAACTGTTAAGATAGTTAAGATACCCTTAGTTTAAAGATAGGGGTAAAAAAATAAAAACCAGCAAAGCTAGGAACCTGTAAACACTGTTCTGAACCATCATCTGATCTTCTAAACTGTTTGTCCATAGAGCTGGCTTGAAACTCAACTGGATTTGATTGATCAGCTAATGCATATCACAAGTGAGTTAGTGCCATCAATGGTACATAAAAACTAATTTAAAACCCAATTCTTCCCTGATTTCAGAACAAAGGGAAACCTATGTGCAGAGTTCATTCCATTGCTATAAAAAGTTCACACAAAAAAAATAACCATATTCAAGTCTGGACCCACTAGAAAAGGCCAACTACATCGACAAAAGATAACATTGAGTTTTCTGATAAATAAACATAGAATAATGTCTTTTCTAATAAAATGTTGTAAATATATACGTACCTAGCGGAATCGCCAAATTGAAATTTGCATCGTCTGTTGAAATAGAAGCTGCAAGTTCCTGCATATTGTCTTCCAGCATCTATCATAATTAAAAAAAATCAGATTTCAGAGTTAAACCTTCAAAAACATCTTAAGATTATTAAACTTAAATTCTAAGAGACAACATACTTTGTCCTCAAATTGGTAAGGTTCATTTGGCTCAATATTTTGTGTGCCTTCTGTATCATCCATAACCTTTTGTCCCATACCACTGCCTCCAATATCCACATCCATGTCAACAGGATGTTCATTCGAGTCAACATTAGCATCAAACTCAAGTTCCCTTGAATTATCCACCATGGACTTTTGAGGAGTACTGGTGCAATTTATGACAGGGACCTGAACTGAACTTGTCTTGGTAACTGCAACTCTATCTTCAAATAAGAGTGCATTAACTTTATCTGATGACTTCCCAGAGTTGTCTTCCTTGGAATTTTCAGAAATGTCCAGAATTGCATTCGTCTCACCAGCAGCATAAACATCTTCAATTATAGGTGCACTCAGATCATCTGACGGCTTGCTAGAGCCATCAATATTGACTTCCTGGTATATCATATGAGCTGGTGAATAGTTACTTGTAGATACATGATCAATTTCATGAGTAGAAAATGGATCCGCTGATGGCTTTGACTGTGAAATGTGCTTCTGCAATGATAACAAGGAAGCAAATGGACTTCTTGGTGGAGTGGGTGAAGCTAATTGCTTCTCAATGCATCCTGCATCTCGTCTAAGAGGTGTCTTAATATTGATTCCTTTCAACAAATTACCTACATCGGATAATGCCTTTCTTGGCTTCGACGAATTGCCTCGTAATAATTTCAGATCAATTGGTTGGTAATCTGGGAAGTCTGGAACTGATAATATCTCAGGAACAATGGGTTTGATCTGTAACCTCTCCTGCAAAAGATTCATTGCTCCATCCCCCTCTAGGTCTTCAGAATTACAAGAAAGCAGTCCCTGCAATACGTCATTGACCTCTTTCTCTTGAATAGCTGATGAACCTGCTACAAACACAATTGCTTGAAGTATGAACAATAAAGGTGACAAAAAAGGGTACTGATATCAGAAGAAAAAACAACAACTGTAGAAGAATAAGATCCACACTGGGATAATTAAGCCTGGCCATATTGAATATAGTACCATTCACTCACCAGTTACTTCAGTATCCAATGATGCAAGAGAAGCTTTGTCTTTGTCAGTGTTATCACCAACAGGGTCAACGCTGTCAGGTTCAAATGCCTCTTGGGAGGACAGGACATCATCATTATTGTCCAAAGTTATTGTTGAAGACCTATGTCTGTATCTAACTGGCCTGACCAATATAACATCAATAACACATCAAACAACACAAATAAAAATGACGAACAACATAAACGCAGTGGAGTCTGACTGTTGAAGAAGTATTTATGGCCGTACCTTCGATTAAGCCCTGGAAGTCCAGGTCGACGTTCCCGTGGTTTGTTGGAATCCTGATTAAGCTCAGATGGCAGGAAACCCAACTGTTTCTGTATTTCTCTTTTTGCATCTACCAAATCACAATGCAAGTTTACGAAGAGTCAAAAAGATGCATCCTTGGTACAATCCACGAAAGAAAAAACCATTACTTACTTTCCCTCTTCTCATGGGCTGCAAAGAATTCCACAGGATCTTTCAAGGCTTTCAGGTCCAGAATTGGTAACAAATCATCAACAGAAGGCCTGTCAAATATCAAAGACATGAGAAACATATACACATTCAAAATTTTAAAATCAGCATTGAAACTAATAAAAGATCATAAACATCAAATAAGCTTTACTTTTTGGTTGGCTTCAGCGAGAAGCGTGGACGTGCACGATTGAGGCCTAAGCCCGGTCTCCGTTTTCGAGGAAATTCTTCACCCTCTTCAGCAGCAGCAACAACATCGTTTCCCAAATCTTGTGTTAAACTTTCTGTGTTGAATTCATAATTGTCTTCTGATATGAACTTGGCCTGCTCTACAAGTTTAGCAGGACTTTGCAAGGCCTGTACAAACATAAAAGAGACACAGATCACAATTAACATTATTATTATTATTCACATTACTTTAATGCCACATTAATTAATGCTAAAATTAAAATCAACTCCCATTTCTTGCAAGTAACAACAACCTTTTCCATTATCCTAATTATGATAAACTAACTGGTCTTGCTATCTGATGCTCTTAGGGCATTGGTTAAAGGATTCTATTAAAGGAAAGTTTTTCTTAAGAATACAAGCTAAATACTTGTCAATGTAACAAATACATCATTTCCCCGTACAAATATACCTCTTTTAACTCATTAACTAATGTCCTAAAGGCACTTGTTAGCATTCTCCTAAACTAAAATCAACTCCAATTTCTTGTAACTCACAAACTTTTCCATTATTACCCTAATAATAATAATAATAATACAACTAAAATTAACTCCAATTTCTTGTAACTAACAACCTTTTGCATTACCCTAGCAATGATCATACAACTAAAATCAACTCCAAATTCTTGTTACGAACAACATTTTTCCAATACCCTAATTATGATAATACAACTCAAATGAACTCCAATTTCTCATCACTAACAACCATTTCCATTACCCTAATAATGATAAACTAAAATGAACTCGAATTAGTTGAAGCAAACAACGATTTCCACTCAAATGAACTCGAATACTTTGAAACTAAGAGGAGAAAAAAGGAGCTGAGAGAGAGGAATTACCATGGATCTGAGATGGTTATGGATGGAATCGAAATCGAGGAAGGGTTCGGAGGATGGAAGTGAAAATGTTGAGGGAAAGAGAGAAAGACCTGAATAGTTAGCGAGAGGATCTTCTACTACGTCGAAACGTTCACTTTCCATTCTCCATTCATTCATTCACATCAAAATTATTTGTTTATTTATGCCGATAACAGGTTTTGAGTATATTCAAATTTTGGTGAATCAATTTTAAACACTTTTTCGAGCCCGCTCACTTATACTGCCACTCGCTTCGCTTGCACCCGACTCTCCCTTTATATATATATATATATATAAAGATATAATATGAGAAATCAAATTATACAATGTTTTATAAAATAAAATTTTATGTTTTGTAAAATTGATCTTTAAATATTACACACACAAAATTACTTACATAAAATTTTAAGTTGAATTTTACATAATTAATTTTTTAAAAAAAATAATATTTTGTAAACTCAACTTTGCCTTTTACCAAAATATTTTTTTATGTAAAACTCAACTTTCGTATCATTTACTATTATAATACTACATGCTAATAAGTGCCAAAACAATCCTTTAAAAAATGGAATAATCACACATGCTATTATCTAATAGACTCAAAACTAATAATTTACAAAATAATTGTGCATAATATATTATGTTATGTCTTATACAAGCTATACATACTCCTATAGACTCAAAGCAATTTCACACAACATCCATGCCTTCACATGTTTCTATAACAAATGTGCATAAGAGAATAATAAATGCATATCACCGTCTGTAATGCACCATTGAGAAAGTGTGAAAAAAATTCATAGTCAATACCAAAGATAGCATGCACAACTATAATTATTATTTTGATATTAGATCAATTTTTAATGTGCAAAGCTCAAGATATAAAGAGTCAACTATTAGGAAAGTGAATATAATATTTTAGCCGATGACTATAAAACATGTGCAGCCATAATTATTATTCTTGTATTAGAATCACAAATTTACAATAACTCGTATTTCTAAGGCAGCACAAGGCTCAAAGTATGCAGATGCAACCATTAGGAAAATATAAAAAAATCCCTAGCCAATTAGAAATACAATATACACAACAATAATCATTAATCCTACATTAAGACCACAAATTTAAAATAACTATTTTTTTAAGGCAGCTCAAAGTATACGTAAATTGTGTAACCCAAGATTATTTCTCCCTTCTTCGTTGAAATATTATTACATATTCTATCAATTTAGAAGCACTACCACCTTTTTTATTCTCTAAATAGTGTTAGAGAAGTGTTTCACCCAAAGATTCATACCTTACTCCTTTTTATTATGTCCATCATCAATCTCCAAATATAGAAATGAATTATTTTTCTCCCCATTTACGTTCATATTCTTGAAAAATGGACACTTTTTGCTCAACTTTGTCTACATATCTTCTCATACTTCATTAATTTGTTCATGTCTCTTTGTTACTATTGCAGTATTGTAGACATAGTTGACACCATGATGGTTGCATTTGATTGTCTAACTTTATGAAGGATAGTTTATTATATAAAGTTTTGATTGAGGCTATCGCCACAATTTTGTTTAGGTAATGAGATATCTTAAATCTATTATTGTTCTAAAGGTGTTTAAAATACAATGAATTTCCTGATTTTGGAATGTGATAATACAAATTATAATCTTGATTTTAAGTAGTATAATGAGACCATTAGTTGCATTTGTTACTTGTCTTTGCCAATTTATATTAGTTGGGCGTATTTGTGAATAATATCTCGAATAAGTAGAGATCAACATGCATTTATTCTATTGCCAATTGAAATATAAATTATTGATTGGTTATGAAAGTTGTTATCGGTTATGAAATATAATATCGCAAATAGAAGGTTATAAACTAAGAGAGAAGAAAACATTCAAGAAATGCAAAGTTGTGATCACATAAATTTTTGTCTAGATTGAGTATCGCCAGTGATAAAACTTTGACTTGTACAAAAAAAAAAAAAACTTAGTATATGGTTGCAAATATTTCCTTAAACAAAGAAATTGTTGGAAAAAACGTTTTCCATTGTTGAGAAAAACTACATTATTGTATTTACCTTTTTATTTATGGGTGTTGGTTTAAAAGAAATACATCTCAAAGCATAATATCAACTTTCAATTCCGGATATTTTGTAGTTATGTTCATCTAACAATAGTTATATTACATCACTTTTATGAGGTCTACAATTATACTCCTACATTTATTTATCAAAACGTCAACAATTTAATACAAAATTTATTTTGGATAGTTCTTGGGAAGAAATTTGAAATTTTATTAAAATAAGACTTTATAACTATAGATTTTTCATATATTAAATCATCGTTATAAAGTAATAACAAGACTTAAAGTGATTTTTCCACGACGCTTCAACCAAATACTTCGTTGACTTCTAAAAGCCAAAATATACTCATATATTATGATAGACAACATTTGAAAATTTTGATTATTGATGATGAAGGCTGTAAAACAAACATCACTTCAAATATAATTCATAAAAAAGTGTTTCAAAAATTAAAATATGTAAATTTATAAAAGCAATGTTCATTTTATAAGTCTTTTTATTTTTAAATTATATTCAAAATACATATTGTTATTATTCCATAAAATTCAAAGTATTACATTGACCCATGCATGGCACCACGTCTAGTAAAATTCTTACATTTAAATTTTTTGGTTTCATGTTTATTATTTTTTGGCATGTCTATACTAAGTTGAAATTAACATTCGGATTAAGCAATGCAAATTTGATGAATTCTTTATCATTTTCCAAGACATCTAAATGTTTCTCTGCCACTGTCATCCATGCCTCTATTCCCTCATGTGTTTCCATCAACACAACGGTATTTGGAATAGTTTCTTTGGTACCACCTCTTTGAGCCAACCATAAAGGTTTCCCCCAACCAAAATCCATCTCTTTAAATCCCATATTACCCCAACCTGTGAACACAAAAGAAATAGGATTTTTATTTTCCATTAGTTCAAGCATTAATTCACCACACTCATCACTCCACATAAAACAAGGATCATTTTTCACTTTTAAAAACAATTCCTCATTAACTTTTCCAATTTCATCTTCTAAAATTCTAACCATATCAATAATATTAGTGTCCTTGTTTACATTCTCACAAACCATCATAGCTGGCCATAATAAATTTCCAATAGAATTTTGTAACAAAGTCTCTCCCATCCTTCTCCTCATATCCACAACATGCAAAACCACCATTTCCCTCTTACTCTCACTAGCTAATAATTCCTTCATGCATGCTAAAATCATGTGTTTACATATAAATGAACATACTACCTTGTAACATGTAGGTTTTTTATTGATTCTATCATTTTGTGATTGTGACATTTCTTTCAATTCATTAATTGATTTGTTATCAAACAAAAATCTTCTTGTGGTGCATTTGACTTCAATTTCTAAGCCTTTGTTAATATTCAACACACCGGCTCTTACACCAAATGTGTTTCTTGGAGGGAAAATAGAAGAAGCAATTGAGAAATTTGGTTTACATATTTCATCAATTGACCCTTTACAAATTGAAGACCAAGTTTTCAAGAATAAACTACAAGAATGTGCATCTAGTATTGTGTGGAGATTGCACAAACCAATAGATATTCCTCCACATTTGAAAATGTTGACTTGGACTAAAATTTGAGGCAAGATTTTGTTGTAAGGATGTGTCTTGTTTGGTTCACATGGAAGCAATTTGTTTAGTAATTCCAATTTTGGTGGCTTTAAGAACTCTTCCATTTTCATGTTTATTGATGATTCAATGTAAATTGCGCCATCATCGTTACAATCGATCGAGAAGATATCATTTCTTCTACCACCAAGAGGATAGAAAATTGATAGTGCCTTGGAGAGTGAATTCTTCAATTGAGTTGAGACATTTGAGAATTCTTGCATGTCATTTGTTTTGTAATAAAATAGGATTAATGGAAAATAGGTATTTAGTTGAAAAACATCAAATAAACATAGTTTGTAGGTTTTGTGTTCGTTGGATGTGGGAGATGATGGTTTGATGTTTTCTATTGACGAAATGTTGATTTCCATTGTTCATAAGCTAGAGCCTACAAGAATTATCTTCATCCTTGTGTGTTTATATATTATTTGATTTGGTGAATGCTAAGAACGTAAAAAAAAGTAATTTTTTTTTAATAAAGAACATTAAAAAACTATTAGTTATCAATAAGCATTCATTTATATACTTGATGTTATCACACCATTTTATCAAACTGCCATTATCAATGCATAATATGTTATAAGTGGTACTTTTTTTTTTTTTGGATATATGTTATGGGTAGTATATAATTGTAATTAATTACATGAACAAATTAACCAAAAGGCTAAGTATCTAACTTATTTAATTTCTGTAAAAACTTATCTTCGATTATTCAATCAAAAAACTTTGTTGGCGAATTATGTTCCAATGTTGGCATCACGACCTTGAGAACACCTATTATAACCTAAGTGAACAATTTACCATTTGTTATTTAATAACTATTTTGAGTGTGTGAATAATCAAACCTCATATAAAAGATATAAAAGAGCTCAAAAGGAATCAGAAGTATTAAGACATGAAGACAAGCAAATAAAAAAAAAAAGAATCTCTATATGAAGGTGCAAACACGAGAAGAGAGGATTGAATTGTATTTGCAAAAGTTGAATACTTTTTGCTGATTTGATGAAAGTTAATATAAATTACTTGGAGAAGAAGCAAATAGATTCAGCCGCAGCGGATAATAAAAGCATAAGTATTTGGACACATAGATTTATCCTGGTTCACCATTAACTTTGATACATCCAGTCCCCTCATTCAGAAGGCTTTAATCCACTAATTCAAACACTTTGAATTACACAGCACCTGACCCTCTAACCCAGTCTTCCTAAACAGCCTGACAGCCCCAGACTTTTGAGGAACAACAACACATTGACCCTACAAGTCAAGTCTTCTCCTACCAATATGACAACCCCAGATTGAAGAAGGAACTTACACCACATTGACCCTACAAGCCAAGTCTTCTCCTAACAATCTGACAACCTCAGATTGAAGAAGGAACTTACACCACTATCGGATTGGATACAAAGGTTTGGAACTTGAGTAGTTGCTTCTGGAAAACTGATTATAACAATGACTCTCACACTCTAAGAAAAGAACACTTAGAAAATATTTCTCTTTCGCAAAAGTGTTTCTCTCTTTGAACTCTAAGATGAATTTGGATTTTAAGCTTGAGTTCTTCTACTCTTTTCTATTTTTCGACGATTTCTTCTTCAGCCTGGAGTATCTATTTATAGTTGAGATTTGGGCTTTCTACTTGGTCCAAGTTTAATTTCGAATTGTATTTTGTTCAGATTTCTTTTGTAAATTCTTCAACTTGATTCTGTTCCTTTTTAAATTTGAACCAAATCTTATTCTGATTTAAATTAAATCTTCTTCAAATTTTGATCCGATCTTCTTCAAATTTCAATCAAGTCTTCTTCAAATTTGAATCAAATCTTCTACGAATCTTGACCATGTTTTCTTTCATACTCTGATGTTTGCCTCAGATGGTATCCTCTAATGATGTCCTCTGATTCCTGTCTCTGAAGGTATCCTTTGATTTTTTTCCTTTGATGATATCCTCTAATTTTTGCCTCTGATGATATCTTCTTGTGGCATTCTTCGAAGTCAAATATATTATTCTCATAAAGGTAAGCAAGAGCAGCAGCACCACATGCATATCCTCCACATGAATTGAGGTCTCAGAAGCAGTCAAGATAGGCAACACTAACTGCGAAGGCACTCTTGTTGCTGAAAAGAGTGCAACTGACCAAAAATAAAAGAAATGCCCTCACAGCCATCTGCCAATGCTGATCACGACAGCTGTCAGACCCTTAAATTTAATATTAATTTATGGAATTAATATTAAGGGTATTTTGGGAATTTTTGTTAAATATTTAATATATGTATGTTTTGAGTGAATATATATATATATAAATATTTATTTTGGAGGATGAAATAAAAATTATTGGGTGAAGATTTAATTAATTTAATTATGAGTAATTAAATTAATTAGACAATTAATTGAGGATTAGTGGCTAATTACAAGGTAAATAAGTGCTGAAGAACCCAGCCTTATTTTAATATTATTTTGGGGTGAGGTGGTATCACCAAAAGCCTATAAGTAGGGTGAGCATGATGGTGAAATCAGAACACCATCCCTCCTTCCTTGCTGCCCATACTGCATGTAATAGTAACCCATTTTTCCCTCCCATTCTGCCTCTGTTTTCTGCCTTCCCATTTCCAGTCACGGTTATAAAAGAGGAAGAGAGGGAACTCTTCAAAGTATCATTACTGGAACATTCAAACACTGAAACACCAAAACCCCAGTACAAAAGTTATTCCCCATACCATTACGGAGCTAAAGAACCCAGTTTCGTAGCAGCAAACTCAAGCTGTAGTTTCACCGGTTTTGGACGCGCAAACGGGAGCAGAATCAGAAACAAGAGGAATAGCAGAACATGCAACAAGGGTAAGGGCACCTTCCAACTTTCTAGTTGCATTAGGGCTATAAATGCATGTTATTTCAGTTCTGTTTTGAAAGAAAAACATGTTTTCGAAATGACATCTTGAAAAATGAAGAAAATGCATTTTTGGTTGATATGTGATGATTCTGTGATGGCTGTTGTTGGTTGAATGCATTAATGCTGTTTTACTTGTGTGAGAAAACTGAAGATGTCTTGCATGTTATTTTAAAGATGGTTAAAATACATGTTCATAAAACTGTTTTGGAAAATAGTTTTAAAAATGCAAAAAAATGCATTATGTTGGTGTTTTGCTGCCGTGTGATGATTTCTGTTTTGGTTGAAAACATTGGTCATGTTCTGATGATTGTAAAAGCTGAAATGCTATGTATGTTATTCTGATGTTTGAGGAAGCTGAAATGCTTTGCATGTTGTTCTGATTGTTTGAAAAGCTGAAATGCTATATACGTTATTATGATGTTTTGAGAAAGCTGTGATGCTTGCATGTTTGTTCTGATGGTTTCAAAATCTGAATGATTCTGGTGAGTGAACATTCTATTTTCTGGTTCTGGATGATTGGGGTTAGATCCTGATTCCATTTCTGTTTTGTGTGATTCTGGTGGTGTTGATGATTTAAAAGGAAAAGGGATTTTAAATGAGGGAAGTGTCTTCTGGAAAAAAGTGTTGAATCTGTTCTGTTGTTTGGTTGTTGTTTTAAAAGAAAACAATTTGAAAAGGGTTGAATCTCAGGAAATTTTCACTGGTTTTCGAAGGTGTATTCGAATACAACATGTGTGTATTCGACTACAACCTATAAAATTTCTGTTTTACTTAAGTTTTCAAACTTGTATTCGACTACGAGCCCTGTAGTCGAATACAGAAGAAGAATTCTGTTTCTGTTTCTGGTTCTGATGATCCTTGTGTGGATCATACTGTTTCTGTTTCTGGTTCTGATGATCCTTGTGTGGATCATACTATTTCTGTTTCTGGTTCTGATGATCCTTGTGTGGATCATTCTGTTTCTGTTTCTGGTTTTGATGATCCTTGTGTAGATCATTCTGTTTCTGTTTCTGGTTCTGATGATCCTTGTGTGGATCATATTGTTTCTGTTTCTGGTTCTGATGATCCTTGTGTGGATCATACTGTTTCTGTTTCTGGTTCTGATGATCCTTGTGTGGATCATTCTATTTATGGTTCTGATGATCCTTGTGTGGATCATTCTGTTTCTGTTTCTGGTTCTGATGATCCTTGTGTGGATCATTTCGTTTCTGTTTCTGGTTCTGATGATCCTTGTGTGGATCATTCTGTTTCTGTTTCTGTTTTTTGGTTCTGATGATTCTTGTGTGGATCATTCTGTGTCTATTTCTGCTTCTGATGGTTCTGATGTGAACCATTCTATTTCTGCTTCTGATGGTTCTAATCTGAAACATTCTGTTTCTACTTCTAATGGTTCTGATGTTAACCATCTTCTGATGATTCTGATGTAAATCATCCTGTTTTTGCTTCTGATAATTCTAATGTTAATCATTCTATTTCTGCTTCTGATGATTCTGATAATCATCATGTTTTCTGTTTCTGATGATTCTGATCATCTTCCTATTTCCTGCCTCTGATGATTCTGATCATCATCCTGTTTCTTGCTTCTGATGATTCTGATAATCATTCTGTTGTTTCTGCTTCTAGTGATTCTGGCATGAACCATTTTGTGCTTCTTCTGATCAATTCTGGATGAAGTCTGGGCGAAGTCTGGGTTATTCAAAATTCGACTGTCATGCCATGTTTTGGTCAAATTATCTTCTGGATTACTTCTTTCTTTTGACAACTTATGGCCTGGAACAACTCTCCACATGGCAGGCTTCACAATAGTATGGTCCAAAGAATCTTCTGATATTTATTCCCTCTGATATAATCCATCAAAGATATCTTCTGGTCACTTCTGGACAAATATGGACTGTGTTGAAATTACACTGCCAGACTATGTTCTGATCAGTATAACTTCTTGGTTGCTTCTGATATTTGAATCATTCTTGTTTGGAGCAATTCATATTATGGCAGGCTTCCCTATGGTATTTTCCAGATGTTCTTCTGATTTTGTTTCTGTTTGATATAAGCCTCCAAAGTTATCTTCAGGTCGGTTTTGGACATTCTGGTTTATCTTCTGATAATTCCAGAAATGCATCTTCTGTAAATTCAGAATGTATCCTCTAATACATTCATCTTCTGATGGTTCTGTGTGAATCATTCTATTTTACTTCTGATGATTCTGATAATCATTCTGTTTCTGCTTCTGATGATTCTGATAATCATCTTGTTTCTGCTTCTGATGATTCTGACAATCATTCTGTTTTGCTTCTGATGATTCTGGTGTGAGTCATTTTGTTTTGCTTCTGATGATTCTAGTATGAGTCATTCTGTTTTGCTTCTGGTGATTCTAGTGAGTCATTCCGTTTTGCTTCTGATGATTTTGGTGTGAATCATTCTGTTTTGCTTCTGATGTTCTGATGTTAAACATTCTGATTCTGGTTCGGTTTTCTGATGTTCTGATGTTAATCATTCTGATTCGGGTTCTGTTTTCTAATGACCTGATGTTGATCATTCTGGTTTTGTCTTCTGTATTCGACTACAGGCATGCTGCATTTTCATATTCCAAATAGATTGTGTTTGTTTATGCTGTTTGTGGGGTATTTTATATATAGGAATGCAAGTTTGTGTTAATGGTTTTGATTGGTCAGGTAGAAGCAGCTGGAGTTGGGAAAGTGAGGCACAAAAAAATGGTGAATCTAATTGGATGTTGTGCTGAAGGGGATGAAAAAGGCTCTTGGTAGCAGAGTACATGCCTTATGATACTTATCCAAGCATCTTTTTCATTGTAGTATTGTTGAACGAACTATGTGCACCGGTTACCTCTCTTTAGAATGAGTCATTCCACTCAACCCCCGCGTCGATATGGAGACATGGAGAGTTCGCGACAAAGCTCACCACTCAAGAATCTTGGGTCGTGTTGGCGGATTTGTCAACTTCACAGTCCAAAGCACCGCTGATCCAAACTCCTTTGGGTAATGCTAACAATCTTCTCTCTCTCAAAAACTCCTTCATTTATTGCTTTAAAACTAATTCCATCTATCTATTTTTATAAAAGAAATCTGTTCTTTTTTCAGCTTTCAGAGGTTGCCTTTTTCTCAGGCTGTTGTGTTGAATTTAACAACTCCAATTATGGCTTCAATAATGGCGCGATTCTTTTTGCGTGAGAAATTGAAAATTGCGGATATTTCATGTAAGATTTATGAATAGCTCTGTTCTTAAACTATCTGCTATTATAAAATTATGATGAAAAGCCAAAGTAGTTTGTGAGTTGTTAACTGTATTCCATCAATTGTAACTACCATTTAAGATATTTTATTTTACGCCATCTTTATGTTTATTCAGTAAACTCAAAACACAAAAATATTATGAATGGTTTCAATGACAACTGAACTATAATGGCATGCTAAACCTTGTATGGGTTACCCAAGTAAACCTCATACTACCCGGACAAAAAACTTGAACATAAAAATTAAAGCAATGCTACATTAGGAAATAGAATCCTAAATCAACTAGGAATAAGATATGCAACTCAAACAAGAAACAACCAAACTTAAAAATGTGTGTTCATTATTCACTATCAATTACAATTTGCAAGTTCTGATTAACTTAGTTAATGCTGCATATTTTCAGGTCTTGCTTGTAGTTTCTTTGGCGTTCTCTTCTTCTTCCGAGAAATGCTCGCTACACAAGGTATAGTAGTTTCCCTCAAATATTGTTTTAAGTGCAATATCATTGGTATAATTTACTGGTTGTTTGCTCCCCTTCATTTATAATTGGCTTAAAAGATCTACAATAAAGAAAGCATTGGTTGTAGGTGATCTCATGTTGTATTTTTTCCTCTGAATGATTTTAAGGCATATAAGCTGCATTATCTAGGTTTGGGAAGAATAGTTGATATACTTTAA
This sequence comes from Cicer cuneatum, assembly GCA_037974295.1. Lineage (NCBI taxonomy): Eukaryota > Viridiplantae > Streptophyta > Magnoliopsida > Fabales > Fabaceae > Cicer > Cicer cuneatum. The sequence goes on along the minus strand of JBBPBO010001985.1, from coordinate 32,917,030 downwards.
TTACATTTCCTAATTTTCGGATGTGGATTTTCCAGGACAGTCGGTCAAAGTTGCAGAAGCAAGCGATTCAAATGCTAGGCCAAGTCATCATATATTTGAAATCCTAGTGGGTATCTTTTCATCGATAATTGATGGAACTAGTTACTGCCTTATAAGGGTTGGAGCTAAAGCATCTGATCAGACACTGTAAGATTATACAGTTGTTTGTTCTGATATGCTCCATTGATCAAACCCATAAATATTATGTTCCCGGTCCATGCTTTGGTTTTCTTCTTCTCTCTGTTAATTTCTATTTTGCTTATAGATAATTGTTAGAATAAGAGAGAATATGTAAATCTACAAAATGTTTTCCATCTTTTTGTTTTAGAATTTATTCTTGTTGCAACCAGTTTACCTGTAATATGGTGCTTATATCAAAGTAACTGGGATGTTGGCACAGAATTTCGAGCTTTCCAGTTCAGTTCATAGAAATGCAGGAGGGCTGATCATTGTAGAATAATTAATGTAATTAGTCAAATATTGATAAAACTTAGAGCAGGCATGTGACACAGTGGCTAAATAATCCACAATTTGTTTTGCTGGTATATTTCAGAGATGTAAATATATCTTTAACTTAGTTTTATGAATTTTGTTTTATTGCAGGTTAACTGTCTTTTCATTTGGCATACTGGCTAGCCCTGCAATGGGAATATGCAGTTATATCTTTGAGGCAAGTTTATGCTTGGAATGATTGAATTTATTTTTCAATCAATGGTTGGTGGCATATCTATATTAGCATTTTATAGTTTTTACAAATGATAACAAGGATTAGTGTGTGGCATATCTATGATTTTTTTTGGCATGCACCAGTAAGATATCTGGTGTTGCTTGTCTAAGTAATTTTTATTTGCATTTTATGTCTTTTACAAATGTTATCAATGATTAGTCCATGTCATATCCATGAAAACTAAAGATACTTATAACATACTCTGTCTTCTTTGTACAGGATTTTGTGCTACTAGGATTTCGGTCAATTTTAATTATGCTTGTACTTGGTATTCTGGCCTTCTTTGCTGAGGTGCAACTTGAAGCTGATTATGACAGTTTGCATGTTTTGGTAAAATTTGAAAGAGACATGATAGTTAAATGTTGGTCACTATGTGTTGTAGTTGAAATGAGGACTATATGAGTTTTGCTTCAACAATGCTAGCCCAAAAAGGCAACCTGGTGCAATAAAGCACTAACCAGTTTAACGCCTAGCCAAATAATAAGAAAATAAGATAGATGAAAATAAATACTGTTTAGAATACCATAGGGTGTAATGAATTACTTGATCTTAGTCTTAGTTTCTACATGATTCTACAGGTCTTGTTAGCATGAGGACTACAACTTGAGAGGATGGGTAAAGTTGCCAACATCCAGTACATTGAGGTAACCTCACTGCACAGCTATTTCCTGGATGTTCTCTTTTCATTTTAATTTTGATTACTTAGGTTCTATGTAGTATTTGAGAACCTAACTAGTTGGTTAATCATCAGCAAAGTTTGCATTTTGTCACTAGCATGTAATATCATCTTCATATCACTTAATTATCCTGGCTTTCTGTGATCTTCATATATTTCAGAATGTGAAACAAGACAGAAGAATTTGGCTCCTTTAGGAATGGCAACAATGAAGAAACTTTTGGTGCTAGATAGTGCTAAAGAGGCATTGGTGAATAATCCAAAGGGTGTTGAAAGTTTGGTGAAGATGGTTTTCAAGGTTTGTAATCAAGAGTGTAGTGAGAGTGCTCTTGGGATACTTTCAATTGTGTGTTGTGATTTTGGGAGTGCAAGAGAGGAAGCTATTGGAGCTGGTGTTTTGACTCAGTTGTTGTTTCTTCTGCAAAGTCAGTGCGATATTAAAACTAAAACTAAGGCTAGAATGTTGCTTAAGTTGCTCAGATCTAAGTGGAGTGAGGAATCAATGCAGATGTAGTGTAGATAGATTCTACTAAAATGTGAATAATAATATTAGTCTTATTGTTCAGTATTTCAGTTATTTAATTGTTGTATTTAAATTATGTGGATGATATTAATTTATAAATATTTTTTTATTTTAATTAATAAAAAATCAGAAAAAATTGTATAATAATTTTTTAATTTAAATTATTAGTATTGCGACGGTTCATAACTATCGCAATATTTTGGATCAAATTGTTCGAAATGAATATAGCGACGGTTGATAACTGTCGCGATGTTTAAAAAAAAAAATTGAACAAGTTTTGCGACGGTTCGAACCGTCGCAAAAAAAGGTAAATTGAGGCAGTTAGGAACCGTCGCAAAGTTGGCGACGATTGAAAGGACGGTTTTCAGAACCGTCGCAAAAACGCCTCGCGACGCACGAATCTGCGACAGTTGACGAACCGTCGCAATCTTCCATTTGAGGCGGTTGTAACCGCCGCAAACAGCCTTCAAAACCGCCACAATTTTTTTTTCTTGTAGTGTTGGCCTATTGTGCCTCTTCCTATTGTGTCCGTTGTGCCTTTTCCTGCTAGTATCATCGTTGCTCTTATCTAGTACGGTGAGCCCGTGCGGAAGCCGTTGGTCTAACATGACGACCCTCCTCGTTAGAAGTACCCTCATTAACTATAACACGATTGTCTCTGTCAGTAAACATAGTGCACACCATTTCTGCAATACCCAAATCATAATCAAAATCAAAACAATAAATCTTACGTGAATTTAATTCCAGAATTCCAGAAACATACGTGAATTAAGATCACATACATGAACTCAGCCAGCATAGCCTACGTGAATTAAGTTCACGTACATGAACTTAGCATACCCTACGTGAATTAAGATCATGTACGTGAACTCAGTCAAAAACTCAGAAACATACGTGAACTCGTTTATAGGTTTTTGACTCTGAGTTCAAGTACGGGAACTGAGTACACCTCTTTGGTTTCAAGATCACGTACGTGAACTGGTTTTCAAAAACCCAGAATCGTACGTGAACTGAGTTCATGTACGATTCTGGGTTTTTGAAAACCAATTCACATACATGAAGGGTTTGCAACATCTAAAACGCAAACTTATGATTTCTGGCCTTGCTTGCAAAATGCTAAACAGAAACGACAACAATGTTGTAGAAAAAACAACAACAAAAATATTGTAATTACTTGATTGAATATGAAAAAGTTGTTGAAGATGATGATGTTTAAAGATGATTGATGATGATTGAAGAAGATGAAGATCAAAGATTGGTTGAAGATGATGAATAAAGATGATGGAGTTTTAGGAATTAGGTTATTAAAGAAAATTGAAATATAAAAGGAAAGACATTTTGAGAATTTTGATTTTAAATTTTTTTTGAGGAGTATGGGTAGTAAAATAGGAGGTGTGGTAGCAAAATTGTTCTAATTATTATAACGTCAAAGTTAACCAAATTTGAATTGGTTGAACCACGGTCTAACTTGTTTATTCAAAATTTTATTTTCAACTTTAATTTTTTTTAATTATTTAATACCTAATGTCGGTTGGATTTTTAAACATTATTATACTATAATCCTAATTTAAAATTGCCGAATCTCACTCTAGGAACAACAGAATAGGATAGAGAAACAACGTGTGTACACGATCTACATTTTTGTTTGTCCACTCCTACATTCAATTCATCTACCAATCAATCACCTTACACTGTAAAATTAAAAAAAAAAAAATTATAACAGTCTCAGAGATTTCCCAGCACCGCCAGCAGAACACAGATTCATTCATTCATACCTTTTTCTTTTTAATAACACTTTTACTTTTTTCCTTCTCATTTTTATTTATATATCATTACTGAAGCTAACTCGCTTTATTGCTATTTCCCGTTCCTCTCACTGTGATACATGAAAAAAACATCATCATTGTTTTTTGGTCCCTCACAAAATAATTAAGGTTGTCTCTCTTTTTTTTTTTGTTCTCTTTAACTATTCTCTCTTGAAAATCTCAGATCTCTCAACCATTGCTCAACCCCATCTTCATATAATCCTTAATAGATTTCAACTTTCGATCCATCATCTAAATTTTCTTCCTTTCCACCTTCTTTCTATGTCTTTCTGAATTTGCTTATTTTTTTTTTTGGGATCCAAGGTCTAGTTTTTAATTTTTTTATATGATTAATTTTTTGAGTTAAGTTGTTTTTGTTTACTTAACTTTAATGGGTATTCATTTATTACTCTTAATTTGGTTTTTTTTCTTCTGAAATTCCCATGTTTTCTCTAGTTATTAGTAAAAGCTGGTTCCATTAACCTATTGGGTTAGTTCATATGTTTTTGTTTTTTTCTTTAGCTTTTGTATTTTTGTTTGTAGCGTATGAAAGTTTATGCTTTTATTGTTGGATCACGAAGAGAAACAAGTGACACTGTTATGTAGATCTGAACCTAGCTTTACACTTATCTATTTTCTTTTAATAGTATGTATTATATATAGTAATTAATTATAATTTGATTGATGGTTGGAATTGAAAGTGAAAGTACATGATTTATATCAATTGTGGAAAGTGATTTGTTGATCCTTAGTTAGATAAGTTGTTTATGTGTATCATAAGCTTAGTAGTTTAGCTTTATTCATTTTGAAGAAGTATGTTGATGTTTTCTTTGACTTGAAATTTTTTGTGTTAGATCTTGAGTAGATGTTGTTGTGGATCATAATGTTGGAATTTGTTAGTATTATTATACCTTCAGTGATTCTGATTAAGAAATGATATATTTTTTTAGGTTATAGATGGCAAAACCAAGTCATGCTGATAATAGAACTAGAAGTTCTGTGCAGATCTTTATAGTAGTTGGCTTGTGCTGTTTCTTTTATATATTGGGAGCATGGCAAAGAAGTGGTTTTGGAAAAGGCGATAGCATAGCATTAGAGATTACAAAGAAAAATGCAGAATGTGATGTAGTTCCAAATTTAAGTTTTGACTCGCACCATGCCGGAAAAATTAGTCAAATCAATGAAGCTGATTCGAAAACTAAGGCCTTTAAACCATGCAAGGCTTTTTATACCGATTACACTCCTTGCCAAGACCAACGGCGTGCAATGACATTTCCTAGAGAAAACATGAACTATAGAGAGAGACATTGTCCACCAGAGGAAGAGAAGTTACATTGTATGATCCCGGCACCAAAAGGGTATGTAACGCCTTTTCCGTGGCCTAAGAGTAGGGATTATGTTCCTTATGCTAATGCACCTTACAAGAGTCTCACAGTTGAGAAGGCTATTCAGAATTGGATACAATATGAGGGGAATGTGTTTAGATTCCCTGGTGGTGGAACTCAATTTCCTCAAGGTGCTGATAAATATATTGATCAACTTGCATCTGTTGTACCTATCGATGATGGAACAGTGAGGACGGCGCTAGACACTGGTTGTGGGGTATGTTTATTTATCTTTTTGGCCCTGTTTGGATATATAATTTAATTAAGCCCTTATCATATAAGTGATTATGTATAAGTTATTTCTATAGCAGAAGATAAAATAAAGTCAAACTATTTTCATCTAAGCTGTATGTTGTTTTCATAAGATATCCGGGAGAGTTTATGGAAATAAGCTGAAAAAAGCTTATTGACATGTCATAAGCTCTACAAAATAGTTTCACAAGTGGTTATGCTAGTAGATAACCTCAAATAAGCTAATCCAAACAAATAAATTCCTGATGATTTTTGTTTAATCTCCTTTATTATTCTTGTTCATGTTAATTTGCTTATCAGGTGCATTATTAGTATTAAGCTATGTATTCATATATTTCAGGTTGCTAGTTGGGGTGCATATCTCTGGAGCAGAAACGTTGTTGCTATGTCGTTTGCACCAAGGGACTCACACGAAGCACAAGTACAATTTGCTCTTGAAAGGGGTGTACCTGCTGTGATTGGTGTTCTAGGAACGATAAAGTTGCCATATCCATCTCGAGCCTTTGATATGGCTCATTGTTCTCGATGTTTGATTCAATGGGGAGCAAATGGTGAGAAAATCCCTTTTAATCTAAACAAAATCTTTTTAGCTGCATGTAAGAAGCACTATTTGAGATTATAATTTTGGTTGCTCATTTGCAGATGGAATGTATATGATGGAAGTTGATAGAGTTCTAAGGCCTGGTGGTTATTGGGTGCTTTCTGGTCCTCCAATCAATTGGAAGGTTAACTACAAAGCATGGCAGAGACCGAAGGAGGAACTCGAGGAAGAACAAAGAAAGATTGAAGAGGTTGCTAAGAAACTTTGCTGGGAGAAGAAGTCTGAGAATGCTGAAATTGCCATTTGGCAAAAGACTACTGACTCCGAATCATGCCGTAGCAGAAAAGACGACTCCAGTGTAAAATTTTGTGAATCCTCAGATCCCGATGATGTTTGGTATGCATCGTCCCTCCCTTTTTCTGTTAAATAAATTAAATAATTAATATTTAGGACTTGTTTGGATTAACTTGTTTGAGTTTTACTACTGGCATAAGCATTTGTGCGACTAGTTGGAAGAGCTTATGGAAACAACTTATGACATGTTCATAAGCTGTTTTCAGTTTATTTCCATAAACTCTTCAAGATAACTTATGAAAACAGTTTATGGCGTATACGGAAATAGTTTTACTTTATTCTATCTTTTGTTATAGAAATAGCTTATACATAAACACTTCTATGGTAAGTGTTTAATTAAGCTGTTTATCCAAATAAGGTCATAATTATTGATGCTCCTTTTATTTCTCTTTGCTATTAGATATTTCACTCTTGTTTGCATTGTATGGTATTGATATTGTCTCTATCGATTTTATAAATCCTATAAATATGTTTAACTTTGTTTTGTGGATATAGGTATAAGAAAATGGAGGCCTGCATTACTCCGACCCCTAAAGTTTCCGGTGGCGATCTTAAACCATTTCCAAGCAGGCTATATGCTATCCCTCCAAGAGTTTCTAGTGGCTCTATTCCCGGGGTTTCTTCTGAAACATACCAGGATGATAACAAAACGTGGAAAAAACATGTCAATGCTTACAAAAAAATTAACTCGCTTTTGGATTCTGGAAGATATCGCAACATTATGGATATGAATGCTGGTTTGGGTAGTTTTGCTGCAGCTATTCATTCATCTAAGTCGTGGGTCATGAATGTTGTGCCTACGATAGCTGAGAAAAGTACTCTCGGTGTGATCTATGAGCGAGGACTGATTGGCATCTATCATGATTGGTATGGTTTCCTAACTATTTGTTCCTGTTTTATTCATGTCAGATCTCGATATAAGTATTGAAATATTTGTCATGACTATAGAATTCTTATTTGATAAATTCTCAATCACCCAAAAGTATGAAGTGAAGTAGTTTGCCAAAATGCGTTCTTTCCTGAGCACTGACACAGACACTAGACACGACATTAGACACGACACTGACACGTCACCACCGGTAATAGTTTGAGTAAATGACTTAATGAAATGTAATCACATGTATTGGTGTTGCGTCTGTGTAGGACACCCAACATGCCTTTGATCAGAAGTGTTATTGCTACAACTGATTATAACTTATCATAGCCCGTAAATTGTTATCATCTATTTCTCAATTTGTTTTTCTTATTTATTTGTTCCTTTTTCATTCTAGGTGTGAAGCATTTTCCACATATCCAAGGACATATGACCTCATTCATGCCAATGGCCTCTTTAGTCTGTACCAGGATAAGTAAGTGTTTCTCTGGTCAATTGGTAATTCAATTATTCGTCTTGTTAAGTTTAATTTAGTGTTGTTAAATAGCGGCACTATAGTGTAGGGTAATTGAAAACATTACTATTGTTTTGTGATACGATATTTAGCACAAAAAATGTGTCAAACAATGGCTATAGCAGCGATGTAGCAGTATTGCGTAGCAGGATTTGAACAAACTGCTATTTTTATTGATCCGCGATTGACAACACTTGGTTCAATTTCAAATTGAAGCCAAATCTTATTCCAAAGGCGTAGACAAATAACTTCGCCAGTATTGCAATGGGATCTGCATTGACCTTGTTTGTTGAGTCTCGGTCTCCAAACTGTTGTATGGTTAAAAACACTTTTGACTTGTGCTTGAGTGTGTCTGTAAATAGAAAAAAAAAAAATCCACCTGAAGGATAGTTGAAAGTTGTATAGCACTACTAAAAAGTTTTTGTTAAAAAAGATTAAAATACATATTAACAGAAATCCTTGTTTTTTTAGTTGAGTTCTCTTTTTTAGTTGTGTTCTTTCTTGTGCCTCAAGCATTTGTACGACGGTGTAATTGAATGCAGATGCAACACAGAAGACATTCTTCTCGAGATGGACCGAATTTTGCGACCAGAAGGCGCAGTCATAATCCGCGACGAAGTCGATGTGTTAATTAAGGTAAAGAAATTAATCAGTGGAATGAGATGGAATACTAAATTGGTTGATCATGAAGATGGTCCTCTTGTTCCTGAGAAGGTACTAATTGCTGTTAAACAATATTGGGTTACTGATGGAAATTCCACATCAACACAATAATCACCCAAAAAAACAAGTTGAAATTACAGTCCTAGCCTTAAACTGCTACTACCTTTTCTATTATACAATAGTCAAAGAGTTCAAATAGTTTGTCACTGGCATTTTGGCTTTAATTCATCATCACAATTGTGTTAGAGAGAGGTTGCTTCAGCTTTATTCTACAAGTCATTTTTTGGTGTTAAATTTAATTTACAGTGTAAAGAGTAGTAACCCCCTTCTCTCTGTCCCACTATCTTTCTAATAGTTTTTGTTCCGGATTTGACCAAGGCCTATCTGAATTTCGAGACCAGTTTCTTATTTATTTAAATGTTTTTGGTTTGTACCAAAAGAAAAAATAGTTTTGTTTGTAGCTACTTGATTGATCAAATTGTATTGGTGATGATAAATTTTCAACATTTTGTAAACCCTAGGTTGCTATTCTTCATTTACACATTTTTAACAATATTGTTCAGTGATTCAGCTTTGCCTTACCTAAGTTATGTTAAAAGAGTAAACTATAGTTTCCTTTATACTATTTCTAAATATTTTAAAGTTTGTATTTTCCTCTCCTATGACATGAATAGGTGTTAGAATTTAGTTTATGTTAATGTGGACGCTTAAATTTGTGAATATTTTACATGAGAAATAATTCTTCACTTATCAAACCTACACCGATTAGGCGAAATAATTTTTGAAGATGTTGGAAATAATTTTAAATTGAAAATTAATCAAAGCTACAAGTCTGTATTGCTCAACTATATTAGCTTTCAAGACTTTTAGGATAAGAATCGCTACATTATAATTAAGATTAGGCATCAACCAACTAATTTGAAATTAAAAGAGCCAAAGTAAAATGAACAAAATTGTCAATCAACTAAAAAAATTTTTATTTGTTTTGTTTCAATTAATTTTTTACAAACAAATTTATTTGAAGTGATTAAATATAATTTTGGACACTTATTAGTATCACCTATATAAAAATATACTATCTTATTAAAAAATGAAATAGCCTTGCCTGTAAAAAAATAAAATAAAAGAAAACGAGAGACAAGTTTGTTTGTTTTCTAAGGCTTTAGACACTTGTACCTTTTCAAAGTTAATATAACCCACTTGCACACATCAAATAAGAAAATATTTATGTAAAATGTGGTACTATTGAGCCTATTTAGTATTATAGAATGCACTACTAAGCTTCTTTTTAGAAAGGACAGTACCAATATTTTGTGCATGCAAATCCACAGTCATGATCATATCTTTCAAATTTGTTTTAAAGAGTGTTCCCCATTCTTTTTTCCACCCTGTTTTGAGCTACATCCAATTTCTCATACAATTAAGGCTTGGGAGATTTTTCAATGATTTCTATCTTTCCTTCCACTTCTTCTTTCCTTTAATGATAAAGTCTATTAGTCTTTTAAACTTGACCTAATTTTAAACGTCTACTACTCAGTTTCACTCTAGTGATCCCCAATTCGACTAATAAAATTAATTAAAATATCTAGTCCGTTGTTGATTGTATAAAAAACATTAAACTTAACTAATTGATTAATGACAAATATTTGTCGTTGTGTATAAATTGTATGTTGTACGACTTTTTTAGTAACTCGTTTTTTTGAAAACTATTTTGAAAAAAATGATAGTTATTGTATTATAATTGTTTTTATTTTTATGTTGACGACATTAAAAATATTAGTTTTTTAACGATAAATATTTGTCTTTTGTATGGTTTTCATTGTTAGTGCAAACGTAGTGTTAGTTACAATCCTCTAATTGATGTTTTGATGATAACAAAAACAAATAAATAAAAATGATTATCCCCTAATTGTATTTGCTAAGTGTGTAGATTAAGTTAGAAGACAAAGATTTATATTAATGACTATTTATCTTAAGGTATCATAAATTGCAAGTAAATTAGAGATAATAATCTAAGTGTCTCTAAACACAAAAAAATATTATCACCTAATTAGAGCAAGTCATAATATAGTAATAAGAAGTATTGCGATATACAGTCCAAGTCAAAGCATTAAAGACAAAAAGAATACAAGTTATTGTTCTGGTATAAGCTAGATCGTCTGATGAACAAAGAAAAGAGAATTTTCTAAACATAGAGCACAATGACTCTGAAGGAACTACTACAACCGTGATTGACTATGATAAACACGCTTTCAAACGTGCCTCTGGTGAATTCGTTAATACAAGCACTGATCTAGATATTCTGCCTCTGATAAGTATGTCAAGTAAAATGATCGTCTGACTCTAATAAGTATGTCAAACAAAATGATCATCCACCTTTGATAAGTATGTTAAGCAAAATGATTGTCCACCTCTGATAAGTGTGTCAATCAAAATGATCATATGTCTCTGATAACTATGACAAACATTGTATTGTCTGACTCTGATAGAAAGACAACACTTAAGATAATCAATGCTCTGATGGAAGTAGCTGCTCTGAAATGACAAGCTCTGAAAAGCCAATGCTCTGAATAGCCAACGCTCTAAAGAAGACAAATCTGTTTATCCTATAGTCAACATCTTGAATTTGTTAATTGTTTGAAAGTCTTTATGACATCCTCTGATAGGAACATTCTCTAAGATCTGCTATCTTAAATTGAAGATGCACATAATCGATCATGAAGATATATATGGATACATCTTCAAGATTGATATGCATTAAATGGTGATTGAAGATCTCCAACGATAACACTCTTGACAAACACTTCTTCTCTCTATTTTAAGTAGAACTCGTTCAATCAATCGAGTATGGGAGAGAGAATGAAAAAAGACAATGTGTTAAAGAAAGTATAATGAAAAAGCCAAACACACATCAAAAGTGTTTTCTTACACTTGAATTGATATAAGACTTGATATGTAACATCCTCTCAATAAGAGTTAGAATCTCTAAAACATATTTTGTGTCAATTCAGACACAAACTAGAACTAATGTAAATCATCCTGATAGTGGCAATAATTCTCTCACCCTTAAGAGAAACACTTATGAACCTCAAAGGTAGGTTGTCAGAATGTTGAAGAAGTGTTCTAACGGTGACAAGTTGGATAGGCCAGAAAAGAATATTCAAAGCCTTAAGTGGCAAAGCAAATAATACATGTATGCTATTACTGAAATAGTGGATTAAGTCATCGACTGTACTGACGTAAAATCTCTTTGTAAAGGGATGACTAGATGTTGCAACAATTTATTGCGAACTAGTATAAAAGTATCTGTGTTCCCTCTATCTTTCTATTTCTCTCATCTATGTTCTCTATGATTCAACATCTTTGTCTCTAAACCTATATTAATCGTAAGTTGAATGATATGATAAATAACATTTTTTTTGTTAAGCAATCAAAGTATCTTTCAGAAATGGCGAAACACAATTCAAACCCTCATTTCTTGTGTTTTCTAGCACCTTTATTCATAATAAATTATTATTAGTATATTATAATTGTTCCCATTTTTATTTAGAAGATATAGAAACATACTAAAATTAACTAATTGTTTAGTGACAAACATTTATCCTTTGTGTAAATTGTACATTCCAAAGACTTCTTTAGTAAAAAAAATAGACTTCTTTAATGATTCATTTCTAGAAAGATAACATGAAAAAATTATAGTGCTTTATAATTGTTCTCATGTTTATGTCGACAAAATTAAAAAACACTAATTTTATCTAATTCTTTGATGACAAACATTTGTCCATGTATGATTTTTATAATAAATTAGTAAATTATAATTTTTCTCATTTTTATTTAAAAGTTATACAAACATATTAAAATTAACTAATTGATTAATGACAAATATTTGTCACATGTGGATGAAGAAGGCGCCGCAATTAATGATGATTGATAAGCCAATGTGGAATCATCACAATGGTAAGAAATTCATTGATAAGATTCAATCTAGTTCTACTCCAAGAACTGAAAGAGGAGACACATCTCACTCACCATTCTCATGAAAAAAATGCTAATTCATTTCAAAACTTGTTTCAATGAGATTACGAATGCATATTTATGGTAAAACTATATCTAAACTTAAATGGGCCATAAATGACACTATTGTCTAGGCCCATATTTGGCTTACATCATATTTTCTAAAATAAACTAAATGTAAGGAAGTAAAGTGTTTTCACTTACACATGACATCAACTAAATCTAAATTAAAACTATTACAATTCCAAACTAAAGCAAACTAAGAATTATTAAAATCAAATTAAAATAAATAAAGTTCATCCTAATTTATTAAAATATGGATAATCTTCATGCTCTTGAGGTCCTTATCATTATCTCCTTCTTGACGAAATTCGACAACGAATTTAAGCTCAATTGTACCATATATGAAGAAAGAATCCAAATAAACCATAAACTCATCATATCCACCGGGGTCAAATGGAAATTTGGAAAAATGACCAAATGTGATAAGTCGGTAAAACACATTTTCATCTTGAACAATTAACATCTTATCACATTTATTGTAAAAGTAAGAAATTCTAAAGATGGAGACAAAGTTATACTTTTTGAAGTTGATATTTATGACCAAATTTACCTTATTTGGATTGAAATTTGTGGCAAACAATACGTTATTTGTACTTACAAAGGCTTCAAAGCAAGTTGGTTCGTATGGACATTCTCTTCATCACAAATAAATATTGACTCAATTATTTCCTTGCAAACATCATTTTGAGGAACCTTTGACCAATCACCTTCAAGCACTAACATTGTTTTATTCACCTCACTTTCTTGTTTAAAAAAACTTTCAATTTTACCATCATATTTCTCTTTGTTTTCAAAGTCATTGTATTGATGAAATTCCTTCTTTAGAGGCACTTCTTCAAGCACTTGCACAAGAGAATTATCAAACTAAGAATTATTAAAATCAAATTAAAATAAATAAAGTTCATCCTAATTTATTAAAATATGGATCATCTTCATGCTCTTAAGGTCCTTATCATTATCTCCTTCTTGAAGAAATTCGACAACGAATTTAAGCTCAATTGTACCATATATGAAGAAAGAATCCAAATAAACCACAAACTCATCATATCCACCGGGGTAAATGGAAATTTGGAAAAATGACCAAATGTGATAAGTCGGTGAAACACATTTTCATCTTGAACAATTAACATCTTATCACATTTATTGTAAAAGTAAGAAATTCTAAAGATGGAGACAAAGTTATACTTTTTGAAGTTGATATTTATGACCAAATTTACCTTCATATTTCTCTTTGTTTTCAAAGTCATTGTATTGATGAAATTCCTTCTTTAGAGACACTTCTTCAAGCACTTGCACAAGAGAATTATCAAAGTTAGACAAATAGTTGGAGTCAATTTCTTGCTCTTTGTCACTCAATTGTTTCTCCTCTTCTTTTTTCTTTTCTTTAATTTTCTCTTTCTCTTTCAAGGCTAACTTATCTTTTTTCTCTTCCTCTTTCTTTTCTTTGATTTTCTTTTTCTTTCTCAAAGCTAGCTTCTTTACTTTTCTTGCCTCTTTTGCATATCCATTTTCATAAAGATATTCCACATACTTCAGATCTAATACTAAATATGTAATATATTCATGATATGATATACTTCTTTTTTCTTGATCATCATTTTTTATATTCTACACGTTTTTATTGGAACCAAGTTGGTTCGATCAATCAAAGTTTTGATGTTAACAAAAGTATTTTATATAAATAGTATTTTGACTTAGAAGAATAAATCAGAAGCTGTGTAAAATCAGAGGATGACACCACCAGAGGATACATCCAGAGGAAGCAACCAGAGGATAGAAATGTCACCAAAAGGTTAGGCCAGATAATGCATTCAGAGGGTCCCAGAGGATGCATCCTGAAGGCACCAGTGGATACACCTCCAGAGGATGTCATCAAAGGAAAAATATCAAAGGACAAATAACATCATCAGAGGATATCTTTCTTGGCCCAGATCAGAAGGAAGCAGAGTCCAGAAGGAGACTTGGTCCAGACCAGAAGGAAGCCTGTCAGAGGGAGACTTGTTCCAGACCAGAAGGAAACATAAGTCAGACTTGGTCCAGACTTAATCCTGACCAGAAGATAGCTTGGTCGTGAATATAAGAGTCAATCCAGACTTAATCTAGACTTGGTCCAGAGCAGAAGATAACTGGTCCAGAACAAATGACTTGGTCCAGACCAGAAGATAACATGGTCAAGAACATAAAACTCAGTCCAGATCAAAAGAAATGATTGTCCAGATTCAATCCAGACTCAGTCCATATTTGATCCAGATCAGAAGATAAATGTCCAGATTAAAAGTCCAGATTTAATTCAGATTCAGTCCAGACTTGGTCTAGATCAGAGGGAACATGTTTAGATCAATGGTCCAAATTTATGTATCATGGCCCAGTGTTGGCCGAGATCAGAAGATCAAATCATATGGCCCAGTGTTGGCCGAGATCAGAAGATCAGATCATATGGCCTAGTGTTGGCCAAGATCAGAAGATCAGATCATATGGTCCAGTGTTGGCTGAGATAAGAGGATCACAAAACTGGGGCAGATCAGATTACATAAGTCCAGAGTTGGTCGAGATCAGAAGATCATACAGTCCAGATTTTAATCATGATGAAAATCAGTGAGGACTTGATTAAAATTCGAAGAAGACTTGATTAAATTTTGATAGAAATTTGATCAAAGTATTAAGGGAATTTGATTCAAAAATTACTAAAGACTTGAAGAAATTCGAATGCAATCTGAAGCTTAAAAAGATATGGTTTGAAATTAAAAGAAACAAGATTGGTCAACAGAATTTTCAAATGCAATATGAAGCTAAAAAGATATGATTTTTATTTAAGTGAAACAGGATTGACCAAGTTATTTTTGCAAGAGAATCTGGACAGATACAGCTCGAATTTGATCATGGAAGAAACCCTAATTTTCATCTATAAAAGGAGGCTCAAGGCAGAAGACTTTGCATTGAAAATCAGTTAAAGAGTCATAAACTTCCAGAGGCAAACACTCGAGTTTTCAGTGAGGTTAATTGTGAGTATCAGCTTTCCAGAAGCAAATACTCTTGTTTTTCGTTCCCTTGTGTCAGATCTATATTGTTGAAGTAAAGTCTACAATCTGAAGAGTCAGAAGAAGTAGCAGGTGGCTTAGCAATTAGATTCAAGGTGTTGAAATCCCTTATGCAATCTGGGGTTGTCAGATTGGTAGGAGAAGACTTGACTTGTGAAGTCAAGGTGCTGTGTTCCTCAAAAGTCTAGGATTGTTAGATTGTTTGGGAAGACTGACTTGGAGGGTCAGTAGTGCTGTTGTAATTCAGAGGTTTTGAATTAGTGGAAAAATCCTTCAAGGTGAAAGGACTGGATGTAGCCTAGTTAATGGTGAACCAGGATAAATCTTTGTGTTGATTGTTTTACTTTATCCGTTGCTAATTCTGCTTGCTTATATATCAGATTTTAAATAATCACCAAAAACTGAAAAAGAATTCAAGTATTACAAACACAATTCAACCCCCCTTCTCGTGTTTGCACCTTCAGTTTTTTCTCTTTTGCATAGCTTATACTATCTCTCTCAAAATCTCTAATCCTTCTTACTTTTTCTTTATTTCTCCTTTCATAGATCCTTTCCTCCTCACCATAATCTCTATATCTTCTTTCTTTTTCTCTATTTCTCCTTTCATGCCTCATTTCATCCTCATCATAATCTTCACATCGTCTTTCTTTTTCTATAAATCTCCTCGCGTACCTCATTTCATTCTCATAATAACCTTTATATATTATTCTAGCCTCATGAAATCTATATCTACTTTTGCCCTTGATTTCGATCCCATCTTCATTTTGAGAAGATCCTCTATGATGAAATCTCCTATATCTTTAACTCACAAACTCTTATCTCAAGGATCATTTGAATATTCCAAATTTTTGTAAAATGATCCATAAGAGAAGTTTGTATAAAAATGGAGGTTTAGTTTACTTCCACTCATGATGTCAGCAACAACAAGAAACAAATACCACAATAATCAAGTAAATGACAAGAACACGTTAAGAAAATAAAAATAAGTCCCTCACCACTCACTATGTCTTTACACTCAAGAAATGTAATCACTCGTGTATATTACTCAATGATGACTTTTTTTTTAATGATGTGCACTCTGAATACCAAATAATGTGGATTTAGAGTTGATTCAATAAGAGATAAATGATCTACCAAATAATTTCTTAAAACAACATGGTAAAATAAAAGAGAAAAGAAAGAAACAAACATGGATTAAATGAAGAAGATGAAGAAGGCGCCACAATAAATGAAAATTGATAAGTCAATGAAGAAACATCACAATGGTAAGGAAGTCATTGATAAGGTTCAAACAAGTTCTAATTCAAGAACTCAAAAAGGAGACACATCTCAGTCAACTAAATGTAAGGAGGAAAAATATCTTCACTTACACATGATATCAACTAAATCTAAATTAAAACTATTACAATTCCAAATTAAAGAAAACTAAAAATTATTACAAATCAATTTACAATAAATAAAGTTCACCATAATTTATTAAAATATGGATTATCTTCATTCTCTTGAGATCCTTATCAATCAATGAAATATGAAAGCTTAGAGAGTTAGACATCCACAAGATATTCATAACACACCCCTTAAAGATATGTCTCATTAAAATCTTACTAAGAAAGAAAAAAACCTTGTAAGAAAAAATTCTAGAGAAGAAAAAAGAGAACAATATCCATTATTTACATTTGCCTCGTTAAAAATCTTACTAAGAAAACCCAATGGAACAAAACCACGCTGAAAGAAAAAAAAGTGTAGAACATATTCATTTTCTTTCAATTTTTGAGACTAGAAAGACCAATATTTTGTACCAATAGTTCAAAAAGTTTTACTTGGGAGTGAATTTGTCGAAGGTATGCTAGATTATCACACGAATGAATTTAGTAAATATTTGAATCATCTCTTTTCTAAAGATCATGAGAGAAAAAAAATTTAGAGAAATATGTTTTGTTCTATCATCTTAAATAAGCTCATCTTTCAATTCAGCAATGCACATAATATTATCTTCATAATGGATTGTCGTTTTCATTCTAGTGGAAGAAAAATCACAAGTCTCATGTATGTGTTGAACCATAATCTCAACCATGCATATTCTCGACTAGTTGCATATAGAGAGCTAAAATTTTATAGTGAGGATTAGACAAATAACCTGCACAACTAAGGTAACAAAGTAAATGTTTGATGACGAGTTGACAACAAATAGTATACCATAACATGTATAATTAGTAAGGTACACTAGGACCCTCAATTGAACTATGGTACTTCAGGACCAATAAGTTCTACATCATTTTCTACAAATCTAAAATGATATTTGTTCATATCTAGTGACCTTAGACCAATTGGAGTATACACAAAATGTAATTTCTCCATACAAAACCATGTTATCACTTTTGCTACATAAACTTTATGATTTACAAAAATATTGTTTTTCAAATACTCATTTTGTATTCGCAAAATAAATCTTGTCTTTTTTACATATTTTATCTTAAACTTTTCTTTAATCAAACGTACAAAATTTCTGATAATATTTATATAATCAACAAAAATATTCAACTCATGACATAATTCATTAAGTTCTCTTTATTTTCACAATTTTAGATACCTGATATTTCACATCAAATTAACCTATCAAGCAAAGCTATAAAAAAGATAAATTATAGTTGATAAATTCCCTCACGCTTGAATGACTGATTGCCCCTAATCAATTGTTTCAGGTAAAAGTTATGGACGAGCAAACACCATGAATAGGGAACTCACAATTTTGTTCAAGTGTAGACAATAGGCAAATTCCAAAACCAAAGGATAAGCAACTTCGGTTCCAAATTAGTGACTTAGGTTCATCTGAAAACATAATTCTGATCAATAGGACACTCAAACATATGATTACAGGTAACCTTTTTGAATAATTGGAGCTCAGCGCATTCAAACAATCATTCATCAGCTTAAACTTCAATCATCGATCAAATATGTTACTCCGAGTGGATCACCTTATTGCGTCCTTTTAAACCGGGACTAACAAAAATTCATTTTTTTTCTTTCTTTTCTTTTCTTTTTTTGATTTTCTTCTTTTTATTTATTTATCTTAAGTTGCTCCACTGTATTCAAAAGGGCATCCAAGAATGATTTTATCAACAAAGTAAGGGACCAAGAAAGATAATCCATGTAAGGCTCAAAGTGGACAACTAGTGGAAAGTATAAAATAAAACAAAACAAGTCTCGTAGCCTGGAAAAATAAATGCTATAGTGCTTTTTCTTCAAACGTGATCACAAGAAAATTTAGGCTTAATACAGTTGCAAGTAAAGTTCTAGAGAATACAATCAATGGTGAATAATCACTCAAAACAAAGAAAGGGGCATAGTACTTGATGATGTAACACAAGCCCCTGTATAAGCCCAAAATTCACATTTAGTAGTGAAATCAATGAGAACATGCTATTAGAGAAAATGCTAATTTATCAAACTGAAAGTGTGGCTTCCGAGGGTGAGTTCATTGCCTATTTAACAACAACATGCACATAAATTGTGGTTCCCTATCAAGGATATCAAAAGGTTTTCTTTCAATCAAAGAAGAATTATTTATTTATTTTTTGTAATTTTTTTAAACAAAAACTAGAAATAACATGCTGAGCAAACAAGAAAATGTACCCCATGCTTGGACCAAACATTGTCCTTAATGTAAAAAGTAAAATAAAAATTGTAGCACCTAGTTACATGGGTATAACAATTGAGGTCATAACAAAAAAGTTTTCATATTATATAAGAGGATAACGTACTATAATAAATAATGAATTTTTTGAAAGAAATAATGTTATGAAATCTTTAAAATAAATCTTTACAATTGAAAATATTTAATAATCAAAATATTCAAAACTGGACATTTAATAACTAATTCTGAAATAAAATACAATGTATACACTACGTCTACTTATTCTTGATCTACTAACATAATCTAAGGAAATTACTCTTCTCAAAGGAGGTAAGACTTCTCAACTATCGATGTTCCCGGCAGTCTCAGTCTCTGAGAACAATACTTGTTTTAGAATTATGTGTATTATTCATGAGAACGTATTTTGGTGGTGGTGGAAAGTGGCCATGTGCACGCATTACGACCGTAATGGCTATTACTCCAGACAATAATCTTTGCTACCTTGACGTTTTTTTTCCAGAAGCAGGGGGCTGGACCATTACAACCATAATGGACATTACGGCCAGACCATAATTCTTGCCGCGTCTCCTATTTTCTGCATTTTTCTTGTTTTAGCTCAGCCTACAAAACAAAACAAAAAAAAAAATTGAAAAATTAAAACCGTGGGTTGCCTCTCACACAACACTTGTTTATGGTCTTTAGCTTGACCTTCATGTTGTAAATCCTAAGTTGGACATCGAAAGATAAGACTTACCCCTTTCTCTGTTGGACTCCCCACTACATAATGCTTCAACCTTTGACCATTCACTGTGAAAACTCTAGTGGCCTCACTTCAGATTTCTACAGATCCAAATGGGAACCCCTTGCGGATTTAAAACGGCCCATACAACCTCAAACGATGTTTACCCGGAAACAACTTCAATCACGAATGGAAAAGTAGCACGAAGTCACCTTATTTGAATTCCCTTATTGTTATGTGTTTATCATGCCACTTCTTGGTTCTTTCCTTATAGAGTTTAGCATTCTTATAAGCGTCCAACCTCAACTCATCAAGCTCACTGAGTTGGAGCTTCCTTTTTTCACCAGTAGCCTTCAAATCTAAGTTAAGGGTCTTTATTGCCCAATATGCTTTATGTTTGAGCTCAAATGAGAAGTGAATAGATTTTCCATAGATCAACTTGTAAGGAGTCATACCAATGGGAGCCTGGTATGCTGTACGGTAGGCCCAAAGTACATCATCTAGATTCACGGACCAATCCTTCCTTGATGCAGATACAATTTTCTCGAGAATGTTCTTGATGTCTCTATTGGAAACTTCTACTTGTCTTCTAGTTTGAGGGTGATATGATGTGGGAATTTTGTGTTTCACTCCATACTTTTTTAGCAGGCTTTCAAACTATTTAGCTATAAAATGAAAGCCGCCATCATTGATCACCACCCTTGGCACGCCAAACCTCAAAAAAGTTACCTTTTTAAAGAGCTTAGTAACTACCTTAGCATCATTTGTTGGGGAAGCTACAATTTCAATCCACTTGGATACATAACCCACCACTACAAGGATGTATTAATTTCCAAGAAACGAGGGGAATAGTCCCATGAAATCAACTTGCCAAACATAGAAGATTTTAACTTTGAGGATATTGTTCAAAGGAATTTCATTTCTTTTTGATATGTTTCCAATACGCTGGCATTAATCACATTGATGTACAAAGCGATGCACGTCTTCGAAGTGTGGGGGCCATTATAAACTTGTTTGAAGTATCTTTGCTGCAATTTTTGAGGAACTAGCAGGTTTGTTGTAAACGGAGGAATGAAAGTGAAACATGATACTTTCGATTTATTCTTTTGGGACACATCTTCTAAAAACTCCATCAGCCTCATGGAGCTATCATGGAGCTTCACAAAATCAGCATATCATGGATCTTCTATTTGTACAAGAGCAAACAATTGATCATCAGGATACATGGTATGTGTAGACAATTATCTTTGATCCCACCTAGTAGGAACAAAATTTGTTAATGGCAAAAACTACTACTAATAGCTCTTTCTCGGTTGTGGCATAATTAACTTGAGCTTCATCCAAAGTCCTGCTGGCATAATAGATAGCATGAACTTTCTTGTTTTTTCTCTGCCCTAACACTGCACCTACAACAAAATCGCCGACATCGCTCATGATTTCAAATGGAAAACTCCAATCAAGTGGCTGTATAATCAAGGCGGATAGCAATACTTCTTTTAACCTGCAAAATGACTCAAGACAAAATTCATCAAATACAAAAGTTGTATCCTTTAGGAGCAGACTGGTTAGAGGCTTAGAAATTATAGAAAAATCTTTAATGAAACGACGATAAAAATCTTGCATGCTGCAAGAAACTTCTCATTTTTTTTACAAAGGTGGGAGGTGACATTTCTCTATTACCTCAACTTTTTCCCTGTCTACCTCAATACCTCGCTCAAACACCAAATGTACAAGAACAATTCCTTTTGTAACCATAAAGTGGCATTTCTCCCAATTTAACGCAAGATTAACTAGTTTACGTCTTTTGAGTACCTTTTCAAGATTGGCCAAATAATTATTGAAACTAGATCCATACACAAAAAGTCATCCTGAATACTTCCATTATACCCTCAATAAAATCATAAAAAATTAACATCATGCAATGATGAAAGGTAGCAGGGACATTGCACAAACCAAAAGACAATCTTATAAACATAAGTGCCATAAAGACATGTAAACGTGGTTTTCTATTTGGTCTGACAGTAACTTTTGCTGGAACTTGAGTTTCTTTCATTTTCTTGATCAAGATGGACCATGACTGCACCATTGAATTTAAGGCTCTTTTGCACAAAAAATCTTCATTTATTCCTTCACTTCTCATTGCAATCTAAACAAAACAAAAGGTAGTAAAATAGAACTAAAACCGAATTAAAAACATCAAATTAACCTACCAAGCAAAGCTATAAAAACAGATAAATTCTAACTTATCATCCACTAGGTTTGAACAAGGATCAAAATGACATAATAATATATTTCAATAATCATGTGTTTCAACAGGTCTTGCCAATAAAAATCTTTAATATGATATGTAAACTTTTAATTTACGATAATACATGTGTTTCAATTGTTATAATTCATATGATTCAATAATTGAATAATCATAGTTTGTAAAACTTTGTTTTTGAAATATAACTCTATAATAAAAATATCATAAAGATATGAGTTATCTTTTGCATTATTATCCATCTATCAAATAGTACGCCAATGTATAAAAAGAACTTGAAAAAAAAAAACTTCAACAAGTAAAATTTTACAATCCATACATACATATTTTATTTAGATAACCATAAATTGGACATACAGAGTTAAAAATATTTATTTGTTAATTAAAAATTGGACCAAATAAAATATGATAAAACATTATACTTTTAAGAAAATAATTAGGAAATTCAAATTATCAATAAAATATAACTTTAAAATATAGAAATCACCAAAATGTATATATGTGAGATCAAAATTAAATAAATTTTCAAAAGAAAACACAAATATTCATATTTACCTTTATTATAATGTTTTAGTAAAATTTTGACATAAAACTTATGACCTATGTTATTTTGTATTTACTACAATATTAAGACAACAAGAAAGTAAAATAAAATGGTCTAACTCTTCTTATTATTTTTCTTTTAAAGTCATATTTTAAAATTCAAGCATAAGTAGGAAGAAGTTACACTTATAGAAGATATAATAATCTATAATATATATTCTTCACTACACCATTATTTAAAATATTAAGGACCATGATCATAACTCATACTAATGAGATTTTAACCCGTTCACACGTGTCATATAAGTGATAATATATTCAACAAAGTTATCATAAACATTGCTTTCTAGATTTTGCTACTTCAAGAACATATTTAAGGGGTATAAATAACTTTTGTACTTAATTTCCTTTTCACCAAATTATACTAAGATCTAATAGATCTTGTACTTGAGTAAAAAATAAATATTGTAGTTTTCAATCATGGTCTAATAGTTGAGTTCTTCAAGAACTCAACAACAAATCTTTATAAACAATATCTAACAAAAATCACACCTTTTGCAATCCTTAAAAGGTATGATATTAAACTATTAGTTCTTCACAAATTATATACAAAAATTCTCAATTTGGACGATTCTATAGAGATGCTTGAATATTAATTTTTTAATTTTTCAAGAAATATATAAAAAATAATATTCACAAACAATGATAAAGAAAAGTTCATTCTTTCAATAATCCTTTAAGGATGTTTTAATTTTTAGTTTTTAAGGAACTATATCACACATGATCTTCATAAACCATGATCAAGAAAAATAATTATTTGCATAATCCTTCACAAATGCTTCAATTAATGTTAAATTATTTTATAACAAGAATAATAAAAAATATATATGATAATTATACAAGCTAAAGAAAATTCTCAAAAAAATATATGATAATATATGTTAATTATAGAAGCTAAAAAAATATATGATAATTATAAAAGTTATATGCAAAAGTATATAAAAGAAATTAGAAAAATTTCAGTAACTAAATTATAAAATATTAGTTCAAAGATATTGAGAAGACGATGAATTCTAGCTAACTTCAAAGCAAATTAGTCTCCACTCATACGATAGAATCTCGTGCTGATAATGTGCTTTGAAATTAATCAAAAATATATCAATCAGTGTATTAGAATAATAAAAATAAAGAAGAGAAAAAGAGAACAATAGAGTATTGGATTATAGTTTTCAATAGGCTCAATCTTTACAATAATACATAACTCATATTTATAGGCCACACATATTGTAACTTACAAGAATACCAGAACTCTAATATAATGAGCCACTAATATATGAAATAAAGAGCAAAACTAATGGATGAGACTCGTTTAGTCATATGAGTAATAGGCCATCAATGGAATATGAAAACTTAGGAAGTAGCACATCCACAAAATGTTCATAATATATGAAAAATTATATTTAATGCATTATATAATTGTTCTCATTTTAATCTCGGTGAAAATTAAAAAACGCTACTTTTAACTTATTCATCGGTGAAATTTTTTTAAGTGACTCATTTTTTATTTAAAAATAATGTAAAAAATTAGTGTAAAAATGATTTTAGTTAGTGTATAATAATTGTTCTCCTTTTTATGTTGATCAAATTAAAAAAAACCTAGTTTTAACTAATTCTATAGTGATCAAAATTTCTCTCGTTATATAATAAATTAATATATTATAATTGTTCTTATTTTTATTTAGAAGATATAAAAAAATAATAGCAAAATTTACTTAATGGATTAGTGACAAATATTTGCCCCTTATATTAATTGTACATTCCAACTTCTTCTTTAGTGTATCATTTCTAGAAAAACGTGAAAAATTTAAAGTACTTTAAAAAAAATGTATTATAGTTATTCTAATTTGTGTTCACAAAATAAAAAAACACTTATTTTATCTAATTCTTGAGTGACAAACATTTTTCATGTGTATGATTTTTATAATAAATTACAATTAGCATATTATAATTTTTGTTATTTTTATTTAGAAGATATAAAAAAATACAAAATTTAATTAATTAATTAGAGACAAAAATATACACTTGTGTATGAATTTTACGCTTCAATAATTTTTTTAATGACTCATTCACATAAAAATAATGTGAAAAATTTAAAGTGTCAATAAATTATAATTAATGTATTATAGTTGTTTTCATTTTTATGTTGACAAAATTAAAAAACTATAATTTAAACTAATTCTCTAAGGAGAAAAATTTGTCGTACTTTTATAATAAATTATGATTAATATTATAATTGTTCTCATTTGTAATTAGAAGCATATAAAAACACTAAATTTAACAAATTAATTAGTGCGAATATTTTTCTACAGAAACAATTTGAACAAATTGAAGTGTTAAAAATTTTAGTTAATTTATTATAATTGTTTTCATTTTAATGTTGATTAAATTTACAAGACATAAATTTGAACTAATTCTTAAGTGACAAACATATCTCTCGTTTTATAATAAATTAGTATATTATAATTGTTCTTATTTTTATTTAGAAGATAAAAGAGTACTAATTTTAACTAATTGATTAGTGACAAATATTTATCACGTGTATGAATTGTACGCTCTAATAGTCTCTTTGTGACCACTTACAGGAAAACCAAGACAAAAAAATTATAATTAATGTATGATAAATATTCTTTTTATATTGACGAGTTACCCCGAGTCGATTGTTTATGATAGCATGAAGGATCGGCATATTAACATGCAAGGTTAACTGAAACCAACAACGTTTATGTGCATATAAAGGACAATAAATGTCATAATGCATAGGGAATATGGCTTTGTTTAATTTAGCGAATGGTGTCCCTGATGCAAGGAAATAAAGACAAATATATAGAAATACGTTGTTGTTTAGCATTATACCGTTTATGTCAATGCTAAGAGTCGAGATTCTCTCTCGACCGAGTATGAGAACTTGGAGGGGGAATCCGGTTTTCTGAAGTGGGCTTAAGAGTCTTTGATGGCCTCATTTGGCTTTTGTAACTTCAGAGTCTTTGAACCAGATAATTTTCTCAAGATTTATTGTGAATGTGAAATTGAATCGAGAACGAAAAGTCGTTCCCACAAATGATGTCGTTGTTCTTTTTGAAACTCATAATTATCGAGAAAGATTGAGGATCTCACAGTGTAATGGATCGGTTGAAGAATTGCAATGTGAATGAAGATCAAATTAGTATAATGCTTGAGGTGAGTGAGAGATAATGAGGTTTATATAGCTATAATGGAGTGATATTGGGCCTCAGCCAACTTTTTGGTCACTCTGAAACAAAAATTAAAAAAACAATAATTTTAATTCATTTTTTAGTGCAAACATTTGTCTCATGTATGATTTTTATAAAAAATTATATTTACTATTATATTATAATTTTTCTCATTTTTATTTAAATAATATAAAAAAAAATTAAATTTAACTAATGAATTAATGTTAAATATTTGTCCCGTATATGAATAGTATACTTTAACTACTTCTTTAGTAACTCATTTTTCGAAAAATATATTTACCATGAAATTAAAGTAATAATTATTGTATTATAATTGTTTTAATTATAATACAATTATATACCTAAAGTAACAAGGTGTTGATTACTTTGAATCCATTTTTTACATAATCGGAAATAGGTATTTATAGGGATAGAGAGATGGAGATAGCAAGACATTGTTGTCCACTATAAAACATTTGCATGCGTTGATGTAGGAGTTTGATAAGATCAATCACAACCATTGAGAAATGTGAGCATGTCTCATAGTATCGATCGGAGAAAAGATGGTTCTTTAAGCATATGCAAATAGTGTGCGTTTTTGGCATCTTATATATGTTTGGAATCTTACTATGTGCATAATAGTTGTGATGGACAATATAGTGCTGCTATTAGTAAATTTACTTTAAGTTTCCAAAGAGCATTCATGATTGTAAAGCAAATTTTTTTCATATCAACCCTAATTCCTCTCCTATGAGCAGTAGCCGTTGTGGTCCTCTTTGTCTCTCACTCTCGTAAGTTCTTATCTCTTTCTCAATGTCTCACCTGTCTCGTTCTCAGAGCTCTACAACTCTGTCATTATGATCTTTCTCAAACTCTCAGCTACTGTTTAATCTTGTTCTTCCCCTTTCTCTATCAAAATTTTTTGTTTTCTGTTTTAGGGTTTTCATTTTCTAACTCTTTTGTGTTTTTTCTTGTTATTTTGAACGGGACAACATTGGCTTGAACGATTAGAGAGTAGAGACTAACAAAGAAAAACACTATTAAAAGGTTTATTCTTTAACTTTCAATATTATACTTTTACTCTATTTTTATTTTAATTTTAGGTTAAATTTGTGATTACCCTTTCTCTATCAATTTTTCTTCTTCTTTTTGTTTTAGGGTTTTCGTTTTCTAACTTTTTGTGTTTTTCCTTTTTATTCTGAACCAAAAAACTTTGGCTTGAAGGATTAGATATCAATTTAGTGATTTTAATTTTATGTTAAGTTTGTGATTAGATATTTCTCCTTATGGCTTTTCCAATTACAATATTAAGGATTTTTTTTTCATTTTTATTAGGGTTTTGATATTTGAAGTTGTTCAAACTTCTAACATGTTTATTTTTTTCTTTCTCTTTTTAACCTACTGAATATACCAAATTGACGAAATAAAAACATGATTTAACAGAGGAATAATGTTAGTTTATTTATGTTGTTCTTATCAATATCTTTTTGTTATTAAGAATTGGTTTTCTTTTGTATTAGGTTTTTGATTTTCGAACTTGTTCATTGTTCTTAGGGGTGTACGCGAGTTGGGTAGGTTTTGACAAAATTTAATATCGGATCGATTATCTTTAAATTGAGTTAAGTTTTAAACTCGTATTTTTTATATTTAACCCGACCCGACCCAAAACGGGTTGGGTTCGGTGAGCGGGTCGACCCGCGTTCATGTACCCCTACTTGTTATATATCAATTTTTATTTAAAAAATTATAGCTCAAATATCACGACCACCCCTATCTCCCAAAGAAGCTCCGCCACTTAACCTATCATAATATTTTTAATAGTAGTGGTTCATTTATTTATTTTCAAAATACTTACTATTTTTTCAAATAAAATACACACAAAAAAGTGTTTAATAGATTTAAATGTAAAAAATCTAAACTAAATTTATCATAAGCTTTTGCATAAGCATCATTTTTTCTCATAAATAGTATTTAACTCAAATAAATAGTATTTAATTCAAAAAAATTGTATTTGATGTAAAAAATTTAAGCTAAATTAATCATAAACATAAGCTTTGAATTCATACATTATTATGCAAAATTATAACAAAATATAATATTTAAATAAATAGTATTTAACTCAAATATTATATTGTTTTTTTGAAAGAGACAATAAAAATTAGATATGAAATTTATGAGTAGACATATACGAGATTATAAGGCCAAAACAAATTATCATATATGAACACGTGCGATTGAGCTGCCAAACAAAATTTCAAAAAAAAATATATAACTAGTTACCAGGTTGGGTCTACGGGTGGACGGTTCAAATTGTTGAACCCACTACGCGAACCAAATATATTTTTTCATTACTCTAAAATACAGCTCATCAATCACTATTTTTTCATAAAATAATTAAAATAATTTTTTTTAAATCATCAAATTCTCTAATAATTACAATTAATAAATATATTTAGATAAATAAGTTAACACAACTAACTATTTTATTAAGAATCGTCCACAATAAAAATGAGACATTTTAACATGAACCCTCGTAACAATTTAATTGGTAATATTATCATTTGATCACTTTAAAAAATTACATTCACACACTAAAATTACTAGAAAACATAAAAACAGCAAAATAAAAAAGGCAGAGTCTTGCAAGCCTTCAAAACATAACAATAAAGGATACCTGAAATCAAATGAAAAAATGAAAGAAAAAATGAAGAAATTATTATAAACCCAAAAAGCATAACACTACTAAACTTGAAGGTATTTAGTGCTTGTTGTAGCTGTGTGCGTAGAAAAGAAAGTAATGAAGTTTTGATTATATGAAATTTTAAGGAAAAACAAAAGGGAAAGAAAGTGATGAAGTTTTAGTACTGCTATAATATAAACCTCCATAAGATTTAAAAAAAAATAGTTTATCTTTGAAATAAAAAAGTTTATGTATTTTTTTAAATCCATTTTAAAAAAAGTAATGAAGTTTAGAAGGAAGGTTTCTGCTGGAAAGTGTTACCTTTATCTTCCCTCCACCATTACGTACATACCAGCAACATCCACTGACGATGAAGAAGAAGTCGGACCCGACTCCGAAACTTCCTCTACCGGAATCACCGCAAACTGAACGTTAGGCTCCGCTACCAGTATAGATCTTCTCTTTTTCAACCAAATGATTATTACCACCAGTACTGTTGTTTCGAGTTTTGAAAAATAGTTTAAAAAAAGTTTAAGTCACTGAAAATATTACTGGGTTGAGTCGCGAACTAGGTGCTCTCTTTAAGACATTTCGTGACACTGCCCAAATTGTGCAAGGCATACTATCAACCATGAAGTCCCCATGATAAAACAGCCCAGATACTCTGTATCGGAGTTCCACTGCACCATGAAAATTTCTAGAATTACACCCTCAATATGGCAGTCGAATGGCTGCCACTCGTAATATGGTACTACGACCACTCGAAAGAAAGAAAAGAAGTAGTAAGAATAGAAAGGAAGAAGGAGAGAAAAACCTCAGAGAATGGAAAGTTTTTGGTGTTATTTTCGAAATGAGCAAAACCCTCTATTTATAGAAGAGATCTGCAACTAGATCAGAAATAATTCGGGATCCATTAGTTCAGAACCACACAAAAAACGTGCCATAATTTTCTAGGTTAACTGACTCTGAATTTTCTAGGGTTTTGACCCGGCGCGCGTCCACAAAACAAACGAAAAAATAGGTAGGTTTTGACCATAAACCGATGCGCGTGAAATAGGGGGAAGGAATTGACGGGATTAGATATTCAGTGGAGGGTAGACACGTGTCCAATTGTGTCAATTAAATAAAACCCAAACATTGCTTTTTAGATAAATAAATAAATATTTTTTAATTTTCTTTGTACTAAAAAAATAATTCTCCACCCAGGCCCGACCGAGCGCGTGCGTGCGTGGTGATTTATTTTACATGCGTTCTCGCTCCTTCACAAAATTGGGTACCCCTTGGGGCACACCCTAAGTTGCATAGCTCCACCTTATAAACACT
Source organism: Cicer cuneatum (assembly GCA_037974295.1). NCBI lineage: Eukaryota > Viridiplantae > Streptophyta > Magnoliopsida > Fabales > Fabaceae > Cicer > Cicer cuneatum. The sequence continues at coordinate 32,887,129 of JBBPBO010001985.1, read as the reverse complement.
ACTAGAATGTGTAATCCTCCTATGTGGGACTTCTATTTTTCAATTCACATACTAGCTCAATTTGTCTTCATTTCCAACAAGTATTATCACTGTCACCGCCACCGCTGTGAAAATGATCGGTATCAGCCATTTTGGTGTGTGGATTTTGAAATCCGCATCTTGAAACTTAAAGTCGTGTTCTTTTGTGTATTGTTTTGGGATATCGGCGACTGTGGGTTTAGAGGCTTTGGAAGACATGGTCGGTATTGAAGAAGAAGAGCTTGAGAATGAGAATAGATGAAATGGAGAAGAAGAAGAAAAAGAAGAGTTTGAGAATGGGAATATGAAAGAGTTTGACCTTTAGAATATATATGTAGCAATGAAACGGAGGTTTGAATTTTATTCATCAATGAATGGGAGAAGGGGTTATCAAGTTTGAGCTTCTCCGATCTATGTGTTTATTTTTGTACAAAAAGTCTTAATCATAATTAATTTGTACCATCATTCCAGCGTAGGTGGTGAAGCATTAAATGGGGTTAATGGAAAGATACTAGATTATTATTATTATTATTATTATTATTATTATTATTATTATTATTATTATTATTATTATTATTATTATTATTAATCTAGTCAATGCTATTCTTACTTTTAGGGGTGTACGCGAGTTGGGTTGGACGGATTTTGACAAAATCCGATACCCAACCCGATCGATTATCTTTGGCTTGGATTAAGTTCAAAATCCGTATTTTTTTCATTTAACTTGACACGATCAAGAATGGGCTGAGTTCAGTGAGCGGATTGGCAGGTCAACCCGCATCCATATACACCCCTAATTGTTCTAACATTTTATTTTTTATATTTTTTTTTTGATAATCTGAGCCTTACAAGGAAAGATATTTTAAGAGGTTACTTTATTTATTTATTTGTTATGCTTTTCATTATTCTATATTTTCAAATTTTTTATTTTCATTCAACTCTGTTTTAAAAAATATATATGGTTTAGTGATTAGAGTTTTTTAATAGAGCTAAATTAGGTGTGGGGGGACCAGATGTTAATCTTTTTATTTATTCACTGTTTTTATTTTTATATAGGGTTAAATCTTTTTAATTTTTGCTTATGCCATGCCCTAGTTTTAGGTTGTTTGGGCACCATTTAAGGTTGGTTTGTTAAAATTTTATTTGTTTCAATTTATATTTATTTATTTATTTAAATGTTTCCAATTTTAAAAAGTTTTAAGATTAGGGTTACTATTTTTGGGCTTCAAGCTTTGTTGATCTAGTTTGTTTTTAATTAACTATACCTTTTTTTTTGTTTGTGTTTTTGGTTAGTTCTTTTATTCTTATTGTTTTGTTGTTTGGTTTTTTTTTTTTCATGTCAAGTTTTTT
>JBBPBO010001985.1:32807628-32885544 GCA_037974295.1 Cicer cuneatum | reverse complement strand
TCAAGTTTTTTTTTTTATTGTATTATGAGAGTGGAGGTTTAACAATGAAGTTTTTTCTTAGTTTGTTTCATTTTGATTCTTGCCAATTTTTTTACTTAGTGAATTATGATTTAAGAGAGACTTTGTTACTATATTTATTTATTTGTTATGCCTTCATTATTATATAATTTTAAATTTTGTATTTTTCATTCTTCACTGTTTTAAAAAAATATATGTAGTTTAGTGATTAACGTTTTTTAATAGAGCTAAATTAGGTGTTGGGGGACCAAAGGTTAATCTTTTTATTTATATACTAGTTTTTTATTTATTTAGGGTTCAATCTTTTTAATTTTTTCTTATGTCATGCCCCAGGATTAGGTAGTTTAGGAATCATTAAAGTTTGATTTATTAAAATTTTATTTGTTTTAGTTTTTATTTGTTTATTTAAATTTGTTTCCAATTTAAAAAAGTTTTAAGATTATGGGGCAACTATTTTATGCTTAATTAGTATATATTCTTTTATCCTTAATTTGTATGTATGCATGTTTCATGCTTAATATGTATGCTTGCAACTATTTTATTCTTAATTAATTTGTATGTGTACTTCTTGTTTAATTAGTATGTATGCTTTATATGTATACTTGCAACTGTTTTTGTTTAATTAGTGCGTATCATTTATGCCTAAATATTATGTATTATCATGATTAATTAGTTTTTATGTAATTTGTCAAGCAATATATTACAAGTTATTAATTAAATATTTAAATTATCTAAAAAACTTTAAATATTTTAACTATAGAAAAATATTAGTTATTAAAAACTATACTTTAACTATTAGAAAAATTAAACAATTAAACTCTTAAAATATTTCAGTAGTGGAAAATTCTCGACCAACACAACCAGCTATTGATGCAAATGGGCTTCCTCCTCTTCCTATGGGTAATAAAAAAAGAAAACCTAATGCTAGTGGTCCTAGGATAAGCTCTAAGGTTTTGTTGGACTTTAACATTCTACCCGATGAGCCTATCTCTATTGCTGCTTGTAAACATTGTCACCATAGATACCTTTGTCATTCTAAAACACAAGGAACGTCCAACATGAAAGCTCACTCTGAGAAATGCAAAACTAATCCAACCCACATTCTTAATGACCCCATTCAAACAAACCTTTCTTTTGGTGAAGGTGGTGGTTTGGTTCCATCAAGCCAAAGGTTCAATGCCCAAGCATGTAGGAATGCCATTGCCCTTTTTGTTATTCTTGATGAATATTCCTGTAGAGTGGTTGAAGGTGAGAGTTTTAAACAATTATATAGATAGTTGCAACCACAAATGACCTTCCCTTCAAGGATGACTATTGCTAGGGATTGTTTTCAGCTATATCTTGCTGAAAAATTGAAGGTTAAGGCATATTTTAAATCTGATTGCAGTAGAGTAGCTCTTACTACAGACTGTTAGACGTCAATTCAAAATCTCGATTACATGATCCTTACCACTCATTTAATTGATAAAGAATGGAACTATAAAAAACGAATTATAAGCTTTAGTTTAGTGCTAAATCACAAAGGGGACACTATTGGTATGAAAATTGAAAAGGTGTTGATGGAACGAGGTCTTAAAAATGTGTCTACAATTACCGTTGACAACACATCATCCAATGATGTGGTTGTATCCTTTCTGAACAAGAGACTTAAGAACAAGAATGGACTAATGGGCGAAGGGGATTATTTTCATATGAGGTGTTGTGCACATATCTTGAATCTAGTAGTCCAAGATGGGTTAACAAAACAAGATTTATCTATTCGCAACATTTGCAATGCAGTTAGGTTTGCTCGGTCTTCTCCACAAAGAGCTTTGAAGTTTAAGGAATATATTGAAAGTTGTAATACAACATGTAGAAAACTTCTCAGTCTTGATGTTTTCACAAGGTGAAATTCGACATACATGATGTTGGAAGTTGTTGAAAGGTATCAAGCAACTTTTGATAAATTAGAGGGTGAGGATTCTAAGTATTTGACTTGGTTTGGAGGTGCTGGTCCTCCTACTTCTAATGATTGGGAAAGAGTTCGAGCATTGTGGTTTTTTTAAAGATTTTATTTGAAGCGACAAAGGTTTTTTCATCATTGCAACAAGTGTCGTTGCACACAACTTTTCATAAGTTGGCTCCTATTCAATGTGAGCTTGACAAAACATCAATGAACATGAATACTATTGTCGCTGTAAGGGGTTCATATATGAAGGGAAAATATGCTAAATATTGGGGTGACATTGAAAAAATAAACCATTTTCTTTATTTTGGAGTGATATGTGACCCTCACTGTCACCGCATCAACTCTGTAGCCCATCGCGGTCACCACCTGACTATGTAATGCATGAACATGCAATGTTTTCTCTCCACTGAACACAGTATGCAACATCAATAAAATTCATGCCTTTCCATCATTTCTCAAAACATCTCAACACAACCAATTTCATTATCATCACATCATAAATCAAACATTCAAACATCTCATCATTTCCACTTCACATCATCTTAAAACTCCATTCTTATTCCTCAAAAATCTTCCCTCTGTTTTCCCCAACTCTTAAAATTCATGAAACAGTGTTTAAAACTGAGATTTCTGGAAAATACGAATTTGTATTCGAATACAGCTTCTCTGTATTCGAATACAGAAGCCAAAACAGTGCAGAATTAACACTCTGTATTCGAATACAGCTCCTTGGTATTCGGATACAGAGGCAGTCCCAGTGCACAAATCAGCATTTTTGACTATATCAGTAAAGTCTCAAAAGCTTCATCACCACCACTTCAAACTATCACAAAATTCCAGTTTTAATTTGTCACAAACCTTCCCAATGTTCCCCAACACTTAGGATTTATAAAACAATGTTTAAAACCTTGATTTTCTGAAAAGCACGAATCTGTATTCGAATACAGATCCCTTGTATACGAATACAGAAGCTGAAACTGCAATTTCAACACTCTGTATTCGAATACAGCATACTTGTATTCGAATACAGAAGGCAAAACAGTGTATATTCAGCATTTTCCCAACATCATTTAAGGTTTTCAAGAGTCTCATTATCTCCTTTGCAAAACTATTTCAAAAACTCCATTTTAAATCATTTCAAACCTTTCCAAAGTTTCTCAACACTTTAAGATTCACATAACAGTGTTTAAAACTTGATTTTCTGGAAAACACAAATCTATACTCGAATACAGAAGCTAAAACTTCAATTTCTGGAAAAACACGAATCTGTATTCGAATACAGCTCCCTTGTATTTGAATACAGAAGCAAAAATTGTGAAAGTTAGCATCCTGTATTCGAATACGAAATTGTCGTAGTCGAATACAGATGCGAATACAGTGTTAAAATTTCACTTCTGTATTCAAATACGACAGAGTCGTAGTCGAATACAGATGCTAAGTCAGAAGCAAAAATCCTTCATCTGTATTCGAATATAGAAGCTCGTATTCGAATACAAGTTCAAAAACTTGAGTAAAACAGAAGCTTGGAAGGCTGTATTCGAATACACTCATGCTGTATTCGAATACACCTTTGAGTTCAGTGAAATTTTCTTGAGACTTCAACACATTTTCAAACTTTTTCCTTTGAAAAAACCAACAACCCTAAAACAGTTTTACCACTCTTTTGCAAACCACAAAACTCAGACATTTTTCATCAATATAGATTTTCCAGAATAGCACTTTCATCATTTTAAATCCTTCTCTTTTGAAAACATCAGCAACACCAAAATCACTCAAAAACATAATGTCAACCACAACAAAATAGACATTTATCAACGTTTACATTTTGATCATTTCCAAACAACATGCACAATGTTTTCCAGTATTCTCACACCACCATAATAACATGCAAAGCATTTCCAGCTTTCTCACACAAAACAGAACCACATTAATGCATTCAGCCAAACAGCAATCATCACATGGCAGCAAAACACCAACATAATTGCATTTTCACATTTTATAACAACAAGCAAAACAGTTTTGTAAATATGCATTTTGATCATCTTCAGAATAGCATGCAAGACATTTTTCAATTTTCCCACATAAACAAAACAACATTGAAGTAACAACCAGAACAACAAACATCACAGATTATGAAAACACCAACAGAATGCCTTTTTTCCATTTTTTTTCAAAATGTCATGCAAAACAGTTTCGTTTCTTTCTTTCAAAACAGAACTCAAATATGATCACACCTCAAACATACATTTACAACCCTAAAATGCAACTAGAAAGTGGAAGGTGCCCTTACCCTTGTTGCGTTTCTACTACTGTTCACGTTTCTGCGTCAAAAATCGGCGAAACTCCCGCTCGCGTTCGCCACTACGAAAATGGGTTCTCTAGCTCCGTAATGATGAGGAAAACAACTTTTGTTCTGGGGGTTTTCTGGTTTGGTGCTTGGATTTCCAAGTAATATTACTTTTGAGGAACTCCTTTTTTTTTTTTTTTTTTTAACGTGAAACAGAAATCAGAATGGGAGAAGGAGGAGGGTGAGTACTATTACATGCAGTAAGGGAGGAGGAATGGGTTTCTGACTTTGCCCTTCCTTCTCACTCCTATATATAGACTTGTGTGGGTGCCACCTCACCCGACACTTGTCTGATCCTCAGCACTTAACCAGTCTCGTCGTAATTAGCCGATAATCCCTTAATTAACTGCCCGATAATTTAATTACTCGTAATCAAATTAATTTACTCTTCATCCAATAATCTTAATTCATCTTCCAAAATAAATATTTATATATATATATTTACACAAAACATACATATATTAAATATTTTACAAATATCCCCAAAATACAATTAATATTAATTCCATAAATTAATTCTTAAATTTAAGGGTCTTACATTACTACCCCCCTTAAATTAGTTTCTTCCTCGAAACTACATGTCGATGAACAACTGGGGATATTGTTCCCTCATCTTACTCTCCAGTTCCCAAGTTGCGTCTCCCGTAGTCGGATTCCAAATCACTTTGACTAGTGGGACTTCCTTGTTCCTCAACTGTTTAATCTTCCCGTCTTCAATTCTTATAGGGAATACCTCAAATGACAGGTTGTCCTTCAGTTGGATTGTGTCTGGTTCGATTACATGTGACGGATCCGAAATGTACTTTCTTAACTGCGACACGTGAAATACGTCGTGAATATTGGACAATATTGGAGGTAAAGCAATTCAATAAGCCACTGGTCCAATTCGTGCAATAATCTGGTATGGTCCAATAAATTTCGGAGTCAACTTTCTTGACTTAATAGCTCTACCAACACCAGTTGTAGGCGTGACCCTTAGAAATATATGATCACCCTGCTCGAATTCCAAAGGTCTGCGACTTTTGTCGGCATAACTCTTCTGACGATCCTGTGAAATCTTCATTTTCTCTTGTATCCTCTTGATTTTCTATGTAGTCTGTTCCACCATCTCGGGTCCAACAATCATACTTTCTCTGTCCTTATACCAGCATAAAGGCGTCTGACACTTGCGTCCATATAAAGCCTTGTAGGGTGCCATTCCAATACTTGCGTGAAAACTGTTGTTGTAAGTAAACTCAATCAATGGCAACACCTCATCCCAGTTTCCTCTATCATCCAACACACATGCTCTCAATAGATCTTCCAAGGAGTGGTTTGTTCTTTCAGTCTGTCCGTCTGTTTGTGGATGGTAAGCGGAACTCAATTTCAGTCTCGTTCCCAAAGCTTCATGCAGCGCTCCCCAAAAATGAGATGTGAACTTCGGATCACGGTCCGATACAATACTCGATGGCACTCCATGTAATCTCACAATCTCAACAATGTAGATCTCCGTCAGCTTATGTACTTTATAAGTGGTCCTCACCGGCAAGAAATGTGCGGATTTTGTCAATCGATCTACTATTACCCAAATCGAATCATTCTTTTTCCTTGTCTTGGGCAATCCAGTTATAAAATCCATGGAAATGCTGTCCCACTTCCATTCCGGTATATCCAGAGGCTGCAACATTCCAGTAGGTCGTTGATGTTCCACTTTCGCTTTTTGACAAGTCAAACATGCCGATACGTACTCCGCTACATCCCTCTGCATTCTCGGCCACCAGTAATTCTGTTTTAAGTCCTGATACATCTTGGTCGCTCCAGGATGAATACTCAATTTACTCTTATGAGCCTCTTCCAAAATCGCTCTTCTCATATTTGCAACTTCTGGTACACAAACTCGTCCATTACATCTCAGAATATTATCTGGTCCGACCCTGAACTCAGTTGTCTGTCCTTGCGCTATCAGATTCCTCTTTTCTTGGATCAATGCGTCATCTTGCAAGTTTGCAATCTCCTCAAGTAGACCACTCGAAATTGTTATCATTCCACACTTTAAAATTCCTACTGCAAACTCTACGTCCAAGTGTAGATCTCTAAATGCTTCCCACAACTCTTGTTGTCTGGCCATTATCATTGAAGATACTGACACACTTTTCCTACTTAATGCATCAGCCACCACATTGGCCTTTCCAGGGTGGTACTGCAATGAAAAGTCAAAATCCTTGAGAGTCTCCATCCATCTCCTCTAACGCATGTTCAATTCTTTCTGATTGAACAGATACTTCAAACTTTTATGGTCACTGAACACCGTGAACATGCATCCATATAAATAGTGCCTCCAGACCTTTAATGCAAACACTACTGCAGCAAGCTCTAAATCATGAGTAGGATAGTTTCGTTCGTGAGTTTTCAACTGCCTTGAGGTGTAGGCTACAGCTTTCTTGTGTTGCATCAAAACACATCCCATACCTTGGTGAGATGCATCACAGTATACTTCATATGATTCCTCCGGTTGTGGCAAAACCAATACTGGTGAGGTTGTCAACTTTTCCTTAAGCAATTGAAAACTTTCCTCAAACTTCTCCGTCCATGCAAACAGCTGATTCTTTCTAGTAAGTTGTGTCAAAGGAGCTACAATCTTAGCAAATCCTTCAATAAATCTCCTGTAGTATCCTGCCAGTCCGACGAAACTACGTATGTCTATGATAGTCTGAGGCTGTTTCCAGGCAAGAATTGTCTCAATCTTTGCCGGATCCACAACGATTCCTTCTTTTGTTATCCCATGTCCCAAGAAGTTCACTTTCTTTAGCCAAAACTCGCACTTCGACAAATTGGCATACAATTGCTTCTCGCGTAAGACTTCAAGAACTTGGCGTAGATGTTCTCCATGTTCTTCTTCATCCTTTGAATAAACCAATATATCATCGATGAACACCACCACGAATTTATCCAGGAAAAGGCTAAAGATTCTATTCATATAGTCCATAAATATTGCTGGTGCATTTGTAACTCCAAAAGGCATCACGAGATATTCATAGTGTCCGTAACAAGTCCTAAAAGCAGTCTTTTGAATATCTCCTTCTCTTACTCGAATACGATGGTATCCTGATTTCAAATCAATCTTTGAAAACACCGCTGCTCCCCTCAATTGGTCCATCAAATCATCGATGCGTGGTAAAGGATAACGATTCTTGATAGTTACCTTGTTAAGTTGCCGATAATCCACACATAACCGTGAACTTCCATCCTTCTTCTTAACCAACAACACCGGAGCTCCCCATGGCGATACACTTGGTCTGATAAATCCTTTCTCCAACAATCCTTCAATTTGACCCTTAAGCTCGCTTAATTCCAATGGTGACATCCGATACGGCGCAATTGAAATAGGTCCACTTCCTGGGTGTAGATCAATGAAGAACTCCATCTCTCTCACCGGGGGTAATCCTAGAATTTCTGTTGGAAATACGTCCGGATACTCTTTGACTAACACCATCTCTCCTATGTTCACATCCATCTTGATTTCCACGTTAGCCAATGATAAAGATTCATGCGTTCCTTCTCTCAGTGATACTTCGAATTTGTTAGCAGCCAAATACCGAACGACTTCAGGTTCGGGGAAAAGAACTAATTTGCGAGCACAATCCAAGACTACGTAATTATACGTCATCCAATCCATGACGAGAATGATCTCGAGTGATTGTAGGGGTAGACAGATTAAATTAACCAAGAAATCTCTATTCTGAAGCGTTATAGTACAATGTAAACATGCAGAGTTTACGGTCAAAGTCTTAGCAGGTGTGGAAACAACCAAATCAAAAGCTAAAGTAGACACAGATAACTTCAAACGATTCACACAGTCCATAGCACTGAAAGAGTGGGTTGCCCCCGAATCAAAAAGTGCAGTTCGTGTGTTACCTGCAATCTCGCAATCTTGCTGGATTAAGTTAGGAGCCTGATTCCTGGCTTCAGCACCCATGTGATAGACGCGGCCCCTAGCAGTAGGACGAGTAGCCCTAGTCGCGTTCACAGTTTGTTCCACCTTTGGAGCCTTGCAATCCCTAGAAAAATGTCTTGGCTTCTGGCAATTGTAGCAGGAAGGACTCATAGTGGTACAAGCAGTAGCATAATGTCCCTCTTTTCCATATCGGAAACATTGAACCCCTTGTCCTAATTGCCTTCCAAAATTTTGATTTCCCGGCCGATTCTGGCCTCTATTGTTGTTCTGTGGCCGGTTATATGGCTTAGCAACTTGCTTCCCTTTATTATTCTGATAATTCATCCGGCCCGACCCTCCTGAATTAAAGTTCCCTCCTCTGTTGGCCCTCCTGTTCTTCATATGTTCAACCTCTCTACACTTCTCCACTAAGACTTGGAAACGTTGAATTCCCAATGGTAAGACCGAGTCTTGAATATCATACTTCAGTCCATTTTGAAAGCGATGGCACATAAACTGTTCATCAACTTCTTCCCAGAAAAATCTAAAATGCCTTGATAGAGATTCATACTTAGCAGCATATTCCCCCACCGTCATGTTTCCTTGGTGCAATTTCAGAAAATCGTCACCCAATTTGGTTCTAGTGCTCATCGGGAAGTATTTGTCCAAAAACTTCTTTTTGAACGACTCCCAGTTCACCTCCTCTTTGGCTGACCCCATCAGTAGCCTTGTACTCCTCCACCAATACTCTGCATCTCCTATCAGCAGATACGTAGCATAATTAACCTTCACCGTTGCTCGACAATTAATAATTTCAAAAATTTTCTCCATCTCTTGAATCCACTGATCTGCTCTTTCTGGACCCTCATCACCCTTGAACTTGGGAGGATTATGACGACGAAAATCCTCTAGTCCTCTAGATTCAGCAGCACGAATCTCTCTTTCTCTCTTCTCCAGATCTCGTTGAGTATTTGCAGCCATCTGTGCAGCAATAGACGCAACCATGTTATTCATTGCTTCAGCCATCCTATCTTCCCGGCTGATGTTGGCTCTTGTGGTGTCGTCTCTCCTTGGAGGCATTGTTTCCTACAAAACCATCATCACTTCAGTCACACCACAACTTACACAAGACTTGACACTTTAACTACTTGCTACTATGCATGATCAGATAATGAATCAAAACCAATACTTTAATCAGAGCTTTAACTCAAAACTTTAACCAAATGCTCTGATACCACAATTGTAACACCCCGAGTTTAAAACACAGCGCGAGTGTATTTTTTTTTTAACCGAATAAATAAATAAAAGAGTTTTCAGAATTAATTTCAAAGGAATTAAAATAAAGTTAAGTCATTTATTAAAATAATTTGTCGTAATCCTAACGACTAAAAGTAATTAATTAATTACACCATGTTTATAACCGAATAATATAATTTTGGAATTTGTTCTTCGAAATATATAAAAATAATAATAATACATCAAAAAGCTGTCCTTGACCCACCAACATATTTATCAGAGTGCGGAAAATATACAATAATCCTAAAATAACTGAATACAACCCTCAACACTAGGCCCTATACAAAATGTCTAGTCTGATCATGCACTTAGCTATAGTAGCACGGTTTCCGCCGCATCCTCTACAAGTCTCGTCTTCAGCCAGCTGTCCGTCCCTCTGCGTTGTCCACAAAGACTCCATATACGAATATCAAGGAAAACTAACGACGTCTCCGTCGTTAGTGTAACCGTTGGTGGGACGGGTTTGGGGTTCATCTGAGGGCAAAGCCCAATTTCCACAATAATAGAAAAGGGTCACCGACCGAAACTAACACATAACACATATTGTAAGTACCACTACCACCTCAGCAATCACAAATATACATCAAAAATTTAGATTTCATAATGTACTTACACACATCATTTTTCAATCATCATCATATAACCAAATCGTGACCCACCGGTCAACCACCCCGATGCAATATGTATATGCTCATTTATTCAACTTCTTGGACTTACCAAGGTGCAGTCGCTCAACAGACCAGCACAATTTAAATATGTTTGACTTTAACGGCCCTCAAGACCAGGGTGCAATCGCTCAACAGATCAACACCAGTGCAGTCGCTCAACAGACCAGCACGTTATACATATACCAAGGTATAGTCGCTCAATAGACCAGTACCAGTGCAGTCGCTCAACAGACCAGCACTCGTGGAATCGCTCAACAGATCAGCACGTTTCACGTATGTTAGCCTCTCACATGCCAGAACATACAGAAGTTAAATCCTCGCATGGATAGAATATACCGTCTAATAAACGCGGAACCACTCCGTAGCCCGAGTAGAATAGACCGTCTAATACACGCGGAACTACTCTGACCCCGGATAGAACATACCGTCTAATACACGCGGAACTATTCTATAACCCATGGTTACTACTTAACTTCGTGGCCCATCACGGTCACCGCATCAACTCTGTGGCCCATCGCGGTCACCACCTGACTATGCAATGCATGAACATACAGTGTTTTCTCTCCACTAAACACAGTATGCAACATCACTAAAATTCATGCCATTCCATCATTTCTCAAAACATCTCAACACAACCAATTTCATTATCATCACATCATAAATCAAACATTCAAACATCTCATCATTTCCACTTCACATCATCTTAAAACTCCATTCTTATTCATCAAAATTCTTCCCTTTGTTTTCCCCAACTCTTAAAATTCATGAAACAATGTTTAAAACTGAGATTTATAGAAAATATGAATTTGTATTCGAATACAGCTTCTCTGTATTCGAATACAGAAGCCAAAACAGTGCAGAATTAACACTCTGTATTCGAATACAGCTCCCTGGTATTCGAATACAGAGGCAGTCCCAGTGCACAAATCAGCATTTTTCACTACATCAGTAAAGTCTCAAAAGCTTCATCACCACCACATCAAACTATCACAAAATTCCAGTTTTAATTTGTCACAAACCTTCCCAATGTTCCCCAACACTTAGGGTTTATAAAACAATGTTTAAAACCTTGATTTTCTGAAAAGTACAAATCTGTATTCGAATACAGATCCCTTGTATTCGAATACAAAAGCTGAAAACTGCAATTTCAACACTCTGTATTCGGATACAACATACTTGTATTCGAATATAGAAGGCAAAACAGTGTATATTCAGCATTTTCCCAACATCATTTAAGGTTTTCAAGAGTCTCATCATCTCCTTTGCAAAACTATTTCAAAAACTCCATTTTAAATCATTTCAAACCTTTGCAAAGTTTCTCAACACTTTAAGATTCACATGACAGTGTTTAAAACTTGATTTTCTGGAAAACACGAATCTGTACTCGAATATAGCTCCCTTGTATTCGAATACAGAAGCTAAAACTTGAATTTATGGAAAAACACGAATCTGTATTCGAATACAGCTCCCTTGAATTCGAATACATAAGCAAAAATTGTGAAAGTTAGCATCCTGTATTCGAATACGAGACTGTCGTAGTCGAATACAGATGCAAATACAGTGTTAAAATTTCACTTCTGTATTTGAATACGACAGCGTCGTAGTCGAATACAGATGCTAAGTCAGAAGCAAAAATCCTTCATCTGTATTCGAATACAAAAGCTCGTATTCGAATACAAGTTAAAAATCTTGAGTAAAACAGAAGCTTGGCAGGCTGTATTCGAATACACCCATGCTGTATTCGAATACACCTTCGAGTTCAGTGAAATTTTCTTGAGACTTCAACACATTTTCAAACTTTTCCTTTGAAAAAACCAACAACCCAAAACAGTTTTACCACTCTTTTGCAAACCACAAAACTCAGACATTTTTCATCAATATAGATTTTCCAGAAAAGCACTTTCATCATTTTAAATCATTCTCTTTTGAAAACATCAGCAACACCAGAATCACTCAAAAACAGAATGTCAACCACAACAAAACAGACATTTATCAACGTTTACATTTTGATCATTTCCAAACAACATGCACAATGTTTTCCAGTATTCTCACACCACCATAATAACATGCAAAGCATTTCTAGCTTTCTCACACAAAACAGAACCACATTAATGCATTCAGCCAAACAGCAATCATCACATGGCAGCAAAACACCAACATAATTGCATTTTCACATTTTATAACAACAAGCAAAACAATTTTGTAAATATGCATTTTGATCATCTTCAGAATAGCATGCAAGACATTTTTCAGTTTTCCCACATAAACAAAACAACATTGAAGTAACAACCAGAACAGCAAACATCACAGATTATTAAAACACCAACAGAATGCGTTTTTTCCATTTTTTTTCAAAATGTCATGCAAAACAGTTTCGTTTCTTTCTTTCAAAACAGAAATCAAATATGATCACACCTCAAACATACATTTACAACCCTAAAATGCAACTAGAAAGTGGAAGGTGCCCTTACCCTTGTTGCGTTTCTGCTACTGTTCACGTTTCTGCGTCAAAAATCGGCGAAACTCCCGCTCGCGTTCGCCACTACGAAAATGGGTTCTCTAGCTCTGTAATGATGAGGAGAACAACTTTTGTTCTGGGGGTTTTCTGGTTTGGTGTTTGGATTTCCAAGTAATATCACTTTTGAGGAACTCCCCCCTCCTTTTTTTTTTTAACTTGAAACAGAAATCAGAATGGGAGAAGGAGGAGGGTGAGTACTGTTACATGCAGTAAGGGAGGAGGAATGGGTTTCTGACTTTGCCCTTCCTTCTCACTCCTATATATAGGCTTGTGTGGATGCCACATCACCCGACACTTGTCTGATCCTCATCACTGAACCAGTCTCGTCGCAATTAGCCGATAATCCCTTAATTAATTGCCCGATAATTTAATTACTCGTAATTAAATTAATTTACTCTTCATCCAATAATCTTAATTCATCTTCCAAAATAAATATTTATATATATATATATATATATATATATTTACACAAAACACACATATATTAAATATTTTCCAAATATCCCCAAAATACACTTAATATTAATTCCATAAATTAATTTTTAAATTTAAGGGTCTTACATTATGTAATCTGTCTATGTACTTGTTTAATTAGACTATTTCTTGTTGTAAATTAATTTTTAATTTTAACTGTATTTTCATTGTAGAATTTCAACATGGCTCAATAACAACTAGTAGTGTACGACAAGAGTCTATTATTGGTGGAACAACTGCTCTTGGGCCTATTTAAATTTTTTAAGTAAGAAAAATTATACTAATTATGTTTTATTTATATAGTATGTAAGTGAGCTATAGTAATGAACCTAACAATTATGCTAATTCAGTTTTATTTAATTACCTCTAGGTTTCAGACTTTTTGAGTTTTTTGGAGTCATATATGACTTATACTTGCAAACACAAGCCTCTATTTTGAGGATGATGTTTTGGCTGAAAACTGTGCTTGCTTTGCATCATTTTGAACATGATTTGTTGATGTTTGTCGGGATGGTTGCTTCCAGGAATTTCTGTATGTGCGGTTTACTGAAATTTCTAAATTATTGTGTACTATTTTGTATTTGATTCTCACCAAAAAGAAAAGGAAATGAAATTGAAGGTGCAAACACGAGAAGGGGGGTTGAATTTTGTTTGTCAAACTTGAATTCTTTTGTTGTTTTTGATGAATGTTGATGCAAATTATTTGATGAATAAATAATCCGACTTAGCAGCGGATAATAACAACATAAGAACACAACGATTTATCCTGGTTCACCATTAACTTGGCTACATCCAGTCCCTTCACTCCAAAGGCTTTAATCCACTAATTCAAAACACTTTGAATTACAACACTTGACCCTCCAAGTCAGTTTTCCCAAACAGTCTGACAACCCCAGACTTTTGAGGAACGATAACAACACCTTGACCCTACGAGTCAAGTCTTTTGCTACCAATCTGATAACCCCAGATTGAAGAAGGAATCTACACCTCTAACGGGTTTGATTACAATGGTTTGGAACTTTGCAAAGTTGCTTCTGGAAAGCTGATTGTTGCAATGAGTTTCACAATCTTTTGTTTCTTCTAGAAAGCTGATTGCTGCACTGAATTTCACTCTCGAAAAATCACTTAGAGAATATTTCTTTTGCACTCAAGTGTTTCTCTCTTTTGAACTCTCAGATGACTTTGAATTGAAGCTTGATTTCTTGTTTTTTTCGATGCCTAATGCTGCTGCCTGAAGCCTCATTTTATAGCTGCAATTAGTGCTTTGTCCAAGCTTAAATTCGAGATAAATCCTGCTTAGATTTCCTTTGAAAATTCTGTTGGCCAATCCTGTTTCTCTTAATTTCAAAGCGTATCTTTTAGCTTCAGATTTCATTTGAAAATTCTGTTGACCAATCCTGTTTCTCTTAATTTCATACCATATCTTTTAGCTTCAGATTTCATTCGAATTTCCTTCAAGTCTTCAGTGATTTTTGAATCAAATCCCCTTAATACTTTGAACAAATTTCTATCAAAATTCAATCAAGTCTTCTTCGAATTTTAAATCAAGTCATCACTAATCTGCATTATGATTTAAATTCTGGACCGTATAATCTACTGATCTGGACCATGTGATATGATATGTACCATTCTGTCTCATGATCTGGACTGTGTGATCTTCTTATTTGGACCATTGATCTTTTGATCTGGACCAAGTCTTCTATTCTGGACCTAGCTATCTTCTGGTATGGACCAAGTCTTCTTGTTCTGGACCATGATATCTTCTTATCTGGACCAAGTCTTCTGTTTTGGACCATGCTATCTTCTATTTTGGACTAAGTCTCTTTCTGGACTCTGCTTCCTTCTAATCTGGGCCAAGAATAATATCCTCTGATGATGTCATTGTTTCTTCCCTCTGATGACATCCTCTGATTGATGATATCCTCTGATGTTTGCCTTTGGTGACATCTTCTGATTCTTGCTTCTGATGGGATCCTCTGGTGATATCCTCTGGAGGTATCCTCTGATGATATCTTTTGGTTGTATCTGAAGGTGCAAACACGAGAAGGGGGGTTGAATTCTGTTTGTCAAACTTAATTACTTTTGTTGTTTTGTTAAATATTAATTTGAATTATTCGATAAATAACTAATCAGATTCAGCAGCGGATAATAATAACATAATAACACAGCAATTTATACTGGTTCACCGTTAACTAGGCTACGTCTAGTCCCTTCCTCTAGAAGGCCTTTTTACTAATTCAAACTCCTTTGAATTACAACACCACTGACCCTTCAATTCAGTCTTCCCAAATAGCCTGACAACCCCAGACTTTTGAGGAACAACAACACCTTAACTAAACCAGCTAAGTCTTCTCAAAAAACACTTAGAAAATATTGCTCTTGCTCATTTGTGTTTCTCTCTTTTGAACTCTCAGATAACTTTGAATTGAAGTTTGAGTTCTTGTGTTTTTCGATACTTTATTCTTTAGCATTAAGCCTATATTTATAGTTGAACTTTAGGGCTTCACTGATGCTTTACTTCAGGAGTGTATTTCGATTAATCTGTTTAGAGAATATTCTAGAGTAGTTTGCTCAGATTCTGTTTTGAGCCTTTTGCTCACTGATCTGTTTTGAACATGTTGCTCCGCTTCTGTTTTGAGCATTTTTCTCAGATTCTGTTTTGAGCCTTTTTCTCCAATTCTGTTTTAAGCATTTTTCTCAGATTCTGTTTTGAGCATTTTTCTCAGATTCTATTTTGAACATTTTTCTCTGATAGATTCATCTGACGATATCCTCTAGTGATGTAATCCTCTGATTTCTGCTTCTGGTGACGTCATCCTCTGATTTCTGCTTCTGGTGACGTCATCTTCTGATCTATTCTTCTGATGACATTTTTCATTCTTCTTCTAAGTCAAATATGTTATTTTCATAAAATACATTTGTTAACATCAAAACTTTAATTGCAAGAACCAACTTGGTTCCAACAATCTCCCCCTTTTTTATGATGACAAACAATGTATTTTTGATAATACTTTTTCTTTCTTTTGACTTTGACTCCCCCTAAGACTAAGCTTCATTTTATATTTTCTCCCCCTAAGTCTAATGCCCAGATATCAAATACATCATACATCATCTTCTCCTCCTTTCAAATACATCATCTTCTCCCTCGGATATTTTATCAAATATTACATCTTCTCCCCCTTTGTCATCAGACAAAAAGGATTGAATGAAGAAAAGAGATCCTCTGTTTTATTTTTTTTTCACTCTTTTTTTTTATTTTTTTTATAGAAGTACATGAAAAATAAAATAACATAAAAATTAAACTAAGCTATTATTAGGTTAGGGATGAAGATAAGATTAAGGTTTTTCTTGATGAATTCAAACCTATCTTCAGGTAGTGATTTAGTGAATATGTTAGCCCATTGATGATCAGTGTCTACAAATTGAATGTTAAGTACCCCTTTTTGAACATAATCTCTGATGAAGTGGTGTTTGATCTCTATGTGTTTGGCTCGAGAATGTAGGATAGGGTTTTTGGTTAGGCAAATTGCAGAGGTGTTATCATAATAGATGGGTATGTTGGATTCTAATATTTTGTAGTCTTCAAGTTGATGCTTCATCCAGAGTAGTTGAGAGCTGCAGCCAGCTGCTGAGATGTATTCAGCCTCTACTGTTGACATGGTAATGGTGTGTTGTCTCTTACTGGACCACGAAATTAAATTGTCGCCTAAAAAGGTACAATAGCCATTGGTGCTTTTTCTTTCAAGTTTATCTCCAGCATAGTTAGAATCACAGTATCCACTCAGTTTGTATGTAGGAGTTTTCTTGTAAAACAAGGTGAGGTTGGTAGTGCCTTTTAGGTATCTAAGGATTCTCTTAACAGCAGTTAGATGAGATTCTCTAGGATCAGATTGAAGTCGAGCACATACACACACTAAATATGATATTAGGTATAGAAGCAGTAAGGTAGAGTAATGATCCTATCATTCCTCTGTAGATTTTCTGGTCAACTTTTGTTCCTGATTCATCTTTATCAAGTGAACAAGTAGGATGCATTGGTGTAGTCATAGGTTTGCAATCACTCATCTTAAACTTCTTGAGAAGTTCCTTTGTATATTTAGTTTGGTGAATGTAAATACCTTATGAACTTTGTTGAATTTGTATTCCAAGAAAGAACTTAAGTTCTCCCATCATACTCATTTGAAATTCATGCTGCATTAATTCAGAAAATTCTTAACAAAGAATGCCATTAGTAGATCCAAAAATAATATCATCAACATAAATTTGAATGATCAAAATATCATTTTCTATTAATCTGCTAAACAAAGTATTGTCTATTTGTCCTCTTTCAAAGTTATTTTTAAGTAAGAAATTACTGAGTCTATCATACCATGCTCTAGGTGATTGTTTTAACCCATACAAGGATTTTCTCAGTTTAAAGACATGGTTTGGAAATTAAGAATTTTCAAAACCTGAAGGTTGTTTAACATATACCTTTTCACTCAAATAACCATTGAGAAAAGCACTTTAAACATCCATTTGAAATAATTTGATATTATTATTTGCAGCAAAGGACAATAAGATACGAATAGCTTCTAACCTGGCTACTGGAGCAAATGTCTCAGTGTAATTAATACCCTCTTGTTGACTGTAACCTTGTGCCACAAGCCTTGCCTTGTTTCTGACTACTTCACCCTTTTCATTTAGCTTATTTCTGAAGACCCACTTGGTTCCCACAATGTTCTTCTCTAGTCTTGGAACTAGATCCCAAACATCATTCCTCTTAAATTCATTTAACTCTTCCTGCATTGCAATAATCCATCCATCATCTGCCAATGCTTCACTAACAGATGTAGGCTCAATCGATAAGATTAAACCAAACAGACTTATATCTTTTAATGATGATCTGGTTCTTAAAGAATCACTTCCACTTCCAATGATCAGATTTTCAGGATGAGATGACTGGTATTTCCATCCAGATTTCTCTTCTGACTTCTCATGATTGGTTCTGATTTGATCAGGTTCATCCTTTGAAGATGTGTCATATGCTTCTGATTTATTTGTATCCTTCATTTCTCCAAATTCTGCTGGTTTATCTGCTTCTGCTGGTTTGCCTGTTTCTGCTTCCTCTGGTGTTGTTAAATCTGTAATATCAACATCTTGCTTTGACTTTGCAGTGTCAAGCTATTTGTCATTAAATTTAACATGTATAGATTCCTCGACAATATGAGTTTCAGTATTAAACACCCTATAAGCTTTAGATCTTTCAGAGTATCCAATGAAGATACACTTTTGAGATCGAGAATCAAACTTACCAAGGATATCTTTAGTATTTAGCATATAACAGATACAGCCAAATTGTTTAAAGTAAGAAATTTTAGGTTTTTTACCTTTCCATAATTTATATGGTGTTTTATTCAACATAGACCTAATAAAGACTCTATTCTGAATATAACATGTAGTGTTGATTGCTTCATCCCAAAAACGTTTTGCAACATTTAAATCATTTAACATAGTTCTGGCCATGTCTTGGAGTGATCTATTATTCCTTTCTACAATTCCATTCTGTTGAGGTGTTCTAGGAGAAGAAAAGTTGTGAGAAATTCCATTCTCATCATTGAAACTTTCAAAGAATTTGTTTTCAAATTCTCCTCCATGATCACTTCTAATTGATACTATCTTAAAACCTTTTTCATTCATGACTTGTTTACAGAATGTCATAAATACAGTATGGGATTCATCTTTACTTCTTAGAAATTTTACCCATGTCCACCTAGAGTAATCGTCTACTATAACAAAGCCATATTTCTTTCCATTTAGAGATGCTACTTTCACTGGTCCAAACAGATCCATATGCAGAAGTTCAAGAGGCTTTGATGTAGTTACTGATTTCTTAGGAGTAAAGGAACTTTTTGTTTGTGTTCCCTTTTGACAGCCTTCACACAAGATTTTAGTTTTGAAACTAAGATTAGGTAGACCTCTTACTAACTTAAGTTTGTTCAATTCTGAAATTGATCTAAAATTAGCATGACCTAATCTTTTGTGCCACATTAAATTCTCTTCATTCACTGACATAAGACATTTAACCTTTTGCTTTCCTAGACTAAACAGATTTATTTTATAAATATTATTTTGCCTCTGATATGTGAAAAGCACATATCCATCCTTCTGACTGATTGCCTTGCATGTCTTTTGATTGAATATAATATCATAATTGTTATCACTTAACTGACTTATACTCAACAAGTTATGTTTAAGACCTTTAACAAACAAGACATCTTTAATAGAAGGAGAGTTACCATTACCAACTGTTCCTTGACCAATGATCTGGCCTTTTTGCTTTCCTCCAAAAGTTACTGTGCCTCCTTTGTTTAATGTCAATTCTTGGAACATAAACCTTTTTCCCGTCATATATCGCGAGCATCCACTGTCCAGGTACCATGACTGGTGTTTTAACTCGTTTGCTAAGGACATCTGCAACAAAAACAATTTTGCTTTTAGGTACCCAAATCTGGTTGGGTCCAGGTTTGTTAGTTTTGAAAAATTTCTTGTTTTTTCTTGTATTTAGCATACGACAAGACACTTTGGAATGATCTTTCTTGTAACAACCAGTACACACAATATCAGAGAAAACAGGTTTAAATATAGGTTTAGATTTAATTATTGTTTCTTCAAATCCTATACCTCTATTTCCGTTTCTACTGACTCCATAAATCATAGAAGCATATTTTCTTCTTTCCATACCACTATCAAGAAATTCTTGAAGAACTTGTTCATGCATATCAGAATTACTTGTGGTATTTTCAATTGCTGTTGAATTATGATTATTTTTCAGATTTAAACTTTTCATCTTTAATTTCAGCAAAACTATTTTTCAAGCATACATTCTCTGTTTTCAATTTTGCAATATCAGTTTCAAGAATGACACTCTCTGTTTTAAATTCTACAATCTGATTCTTTAAAACATTAACTTCTTCTGTTAGATTTGTATTTTCTTTCTTAAGAGTTTTCAGTTTTAAAGATAATTTGTAATTACTGTTTAAAAAATCATTCAGAGCAGTAATCAAATATGATCGAGTGAATTCAGAATATACCTCAGTTTCATCATCTTCTGATTCTCTTCCAGAATCAAATTCTGTATTGGATCCAGAGTTGGTGTGAGCCATCACACCCAAATCTGCATGTTCATCTTCAGAAGATTCATCAGAATCATCCCATGTAGCCATCATGCTTTTCTTCTTAGTTCTGAAATCTTTCCTCTGGTACTTCCCTTTCGCCATATTTGGACATTCTGACTTGATATGTGCAGATTCATTGCATCCGTAGCAGATGATACCTTTCTTGTCATTTGTATCATCACTTCCTTTGTTAGACTGATTGGAATATCTCTGGGGAAATTTATTCCTTCTGTTATGCCACATCTTTCTGAACTTCCTGGATAAGAAAGCAATTTCTTCTTCCTTTGAGTTCAGACTTTGATCGTCTGAATCACTATTTTCTGATATTGCTTTCAGAACCTTTTTCTACTTGGATTTCAGGGCTAGAGTTTTGTTCTTCTTCTTGGGTTCATCTTTTTCCAATTCAATTTCATGTGATCTGAGAGAGCTGCTTAATTCTTCCAGCTTTAGAGTATTCAGATCTTAAGCTTCCTGAATAGCAGTAATCTTTGGTCTCCACTTGATTGTCAGACTTCTAAGTATTTTCCTTACATGATCAGCAGTAGTGTAGCACTTTTCTAGTACTCTTAATCCTGATACTAGAGTCTGGAATCTGGAAAACATAGTTTCAATGTCTTCATCTTCTTCCATCTTGAATAACTCGTACTTCTTGACTAGAATGTTAGCCTTTGCTTCTTGGACTTGCTTACTGCCTTCATAAGTCAGAATCAGACTATCGTAGATGCTCTTCGCTGTTTCTCTGTTAGTGCATTTGTCGAACTCCTTGAACGTGATTGCATTGATCATGAACGTTCTGGATTTGTGATGCAACTTGAACATCTTCTTCTGATCAGCATCCATATCTCTTCTGGAAATTTTAATACCATCAGCATCTTCTGGAGCAGTATAACCATCTTCCACCAAGTCCCAAAGTTCAGGATCTTGTGAAATAAAAAAACTTCTCAGCCTGTCCTTTCGGTATTCAAATCGTTCTCCATCAAAAAGAGGTGGTCTGTTGATGTTTCCTCCAGTAGCTTCTTCATTGAATCCGGACATATTGATCCCTTGGATCTTTCCTCAAACATTGTAAAGTTCTCAGCCTTGAGACCGAGCTCTGATGCCAATTAAAGGTGCAAACACGAGAAGGGGGGTTGAATTGTGTTTGTCAAACTTAATTACTTTTGTTGTTTGTTAAATATTGATTTGAATTATTCGATAAATAACTAATCAGATTCAGCGGCGGATAATAATAACATAATAACATAGCAATTTATACTGGTTCACCGTTAACTAGGCTACGTCCAGTCCCTTCCTCTAGAAGGCCTTTTTACTAATTCAAACTCCTTTGAATTACAACACCACTGACCCTTCAATTCAGTCTTCCCAAACAGCCTGACAACCCCAGACTTTTGAGGAACAACAACACCTTAACTAAACCAGCTAAGTCTTCTCAAACAGCCTGACAACCCCAGACTTTTGAGGAATAACAACACCTTTACTAAACCAGCCAAGTCTTCTCCTACCAATCTGACAACCCCAGATTGAAGAAGGAATCTACACCACTATAATAAAGGTTGGAACTTTGCAACGTTGCTTCTGGAAAGCTGTTTGCTGCACTTATTCTTGCACTCTTTTATTGCTTATGGAAAGCTGATTGTTGCACTGTATTTCTCTCTAAAAAACACTTAGAAAATATTGCTCTTGCTCATTTGTGTTTCTCTCTTTTGAACTCTCAGATAAATTTGAATTGAAGTTTGAGTTCTTGTGTTTTTCGATACTTTATTCTTCAGCATTAAGCCTCTATTTATAGTTGAACTTTAGGGCTTCACTGATGCTTTACTTCAGGAGTGTATTTCGATTAATCTGTTTAGAGAATATTCTGGAGTAGTTTGCTCAGATTCTGTTTTGAGCCTTTTGCTCACTGATCTGTTTTGAACATTTTGCTCCGCTTCTGTTTTGAGCATTTTTCTCAGATTCTGTTTTGACCATTTTTCTCAGATTCTATTTTGAACATTTTTCTCTGACAGATTCATCTGATGATATCCTCTAGTGACGTCATCCTCTGATTTCTGCTTCTGGTGACGTCATCTTCTAATCTATTCTTCTGATGACATTTTTCATTCTTCTTATAAGTCAAATATGTTATTTTCATAAAATACATTTGTTAACATCAAAACTTTGATTGCAAGAACCAACTTGGTTCCAACAGTATCTTCTGGTACCATGACTAGTGTTGCAACTTGATTGCTGAGGACATCTGAAACAAAGATAATTTTGTTTTTAGGTATCCAAATTTGGTTGGGTTCTAGTTTGTTAGTCTTGAAAGGTTTCTTGTCTCTCCTTGATTTTATCATGGGACAAGACAATTTTGAGTGGCCTTTCTTGGCACAAACAGCACACAAAATATTAGAGGGAATATTTTTAGTTTATAGTTACAGATTCATCAAATCCTAAGCCTCTTTTACCATTAGTACTAACTCCATAGATCATAGAAGCATATTTGCTTCTTTCCATACCATTAACAATATAATCTTGTAATAGTTGTTCATGCATATCAGAATTACATACAATATTTTTACTTGCTGTTGAACAAAGATTACTTTTTAGAGTTAGGTTTTCAGACTTAAGCTCAACAATATCAGATTTAAGAGTTGCATTTTCTGTTTTACATTCTGCATTTTGATTCTTTAAAACATCTATTTCTTTGGTTAGAATTTTATTTTCTTTCCTAAGTGTTTTCAGATTTAAAGTCAGTTTGTTATTGATATTTTAAATATCATTCATTGTAGTTGAAGGTGTAAACACGAGTAGGGGGTTGAATTGTGTTTGACTAACTTGAATACTTTTTCTGTTTTTGCAGTTTTAACACAAAACTTGATGTATGAATAAAACAGAGTTAGCAGCGGATATAAAGTAAAAATAAAAACACATAATTTTATACTGGTTCACCGTTAACGAGGCTACATCCAGTTCCTTCACCTTGAAGGATTTCACTAATTCAAACCTTGAATTACAACAATACCACTAACCCTCCAAGTCAGTCTTCTCAAACAGTCTAACAATCCTAGACTTTTGAGGAATGCAGCACCTTGACTTCTTAAGTCAAGTCTTCTCCTAACAATCTGACAACCCCATATTGTAGAAGGAATTACGACGCCTTGAATCTAATTGTCAAGTAATCTTCTACCCCTTCTAACTCCCTCAGATTGTAGACTCTACTTCAACAACTTAGATCTAACACAAGGGAAAGAAAAATACGAGTGCTTGCTTCTGGAAAGCTGGAACTCACAATTAACCTCACTGAAAACTTGAGTGTTTGCTTTGGAACTGTATGACTCTTTTGTGATTTTTGATGCTAAGTATTCTGCCTTGAGCCTCCTTTTATAGATGTAAATTAGGGTCTCTTCCAAGCTTAATTTCGAGCTGTATCTTGCTGGATTCTCTTGCAAAAATATCTTGACCAATCGGGCTTCACTTAAATAAGAAACATATATTTTTAAGCTTCAGATTTTCTTTCAAAAATAACTGGCCAATCATGTCTTTAGTTTCTTCCCGCCAACAGCTTCTGAATTCCACAAGACTTCACTTTATTTTCGAATCAAATCCTTTTAATACTTTGATCAAATTTAATTAAATCTCCACCGTTAATCCTCATGATTAAATCTGGACCGTTTGATCTTCTGCGCTAGTCCACATTTGGACCATACTAAGTGATCTGCTGTGATCCTCTGATTTCGGCCAACCGTGGACCACACTTTCTGATCTTCTGATCTCGGCTGTAAGACCCTTAAATTTAAAATTAAATTATGGATTTAATATTAAGTGTATTTTGGGAATATTTGTAAAATATTTAATATATGTATATTTTTATGTATATATATATATATATAAATATTTATTTTGGAGGTTGGATTCAAATTATTGGATGAAGGATAAATTAATTTAATTACGAGTAATTAAATATCGGGCAGTTAATTAAAATGTTATCTGTTAATTACGACGAGAGTGGTTAAGTACTTGATGGTCAAGCAATATTATAATATTACTGTGTTGGGTGAGGTGGCACATATATGCCTATATATATGTAAGTGAGAAGCAAGAAAATGGATCATAAACATTTCCTTCCTTCCTCACTGTTGCGCCAGTTTCCTTCTTCCTCTTCTCATTCTGTTTTTGTGTTGGTGGTAACAAAAGAGCATCCTCAAAAGTCAAATTACTTGGAAATCCAAGCGCCGAACCAGAAAGTATCAAGAACGAAAGTTGTACCTCTCATCGTTACGGAGCTAAAGAACTAACTTTGGTAGCGACGACGCGAACGGGAGTTTCGCAGACTTTTGTCGCGGTAACGTGAACGAGCGAAGAAAACGTAACTAAGGTAAGGGGCACCTTCCAATTTTCTAGATTGCATTTAGGGCTGTAAATGCATGTTGATGTGTGATTATATTTGATTTTTCTGGTTTAAAAATGAAACTGTTGTGCATGTTGTTATGGATGATGAAAATGCATGTTGTTGATGTTTTTTTTGATGATCTGTGTTGTTGCTGTTTTGGTTGATACATCAATGCTGTTTTGGTTGATACATCAATGATGTTTTGGTTGTGTGTGGATACTAGAAAGTGCTTTGTATGTCGTTTTGGGGATGATCAAAATGCATGTGTTGGGATATGGTTGTACTGTCTTGTGACTGTTTTAGGAGGGTAAGATTGTTTTTTTTGCTTCTGTTGTTGTTGATTTGTTGTTAAGTGGAGGATGCTTTTATGGTTTTATTGTGGTGAAGGAAATCGATTATGTTGTGTTGTTAACATTCTGGTGTTGGTGGTTAAAGAAGCTGTGATTTTGTTTTGGTGTTGATGGGGGTTTTCAAAAGAAAAGAATTTTAAAAATGGGTGGAGGTCTTCTGGAAATTTTACTGTTTTCGAAGGTGTATTCGAATACGGCACTGGTGTATTCGAATACATTCCTGCAAAATTCCTGTTTTATTCAAATTTTGAACTTGTATTCGAATACAACACTCCGTATTCGAATACAGATAAGTGATTTTTGCTTCTGACTTAGCATCTGTATTCGGCTATGACTCTGTCGTATTCGAATACAGGATTGCAATTTTTGCCATTGTATTCGCATATGTATCCGACTGTGACCTTGTCGTATTCGAATACAGATTTTTTGGTTTTGCCACTGACTTCGCATCTGTATTCGACTACGACAACCTCATTTTTGAATACAGAATACTGATTTTATTCACTGTTTTAGCATCTGTATTCGAATACAGATTGGTTTTTTTTCAAAAATTCGAGTTTTAAACATTGGTTTATGCACTTAAAGAGTTAGGGAAACATTGTGATGAATTAAATGGAATTTTTGAGATGGTTTGAGGTGGTGATGATGAGGTTCTTGAGATTTTTTTGTTGTTGATGTGGTGATAATGAAGTTGTTGAGATGGTTTGAGGTGGTAATGGAGTGGCTGGATTTTCAGCTGGTATTTGCATACTGTTTTCAGTGGAGAGAAAACATCGCATGTTCATGCATTGCATAGTCAGGTGGTGACCGGACCACAGAGTTGATGCGGTGACCGTGATGGGCCGCGAAGTTAAGTAGTAACCATGGATTATAGAATAGTTCCGCGTGTATTAGACGGTGTATTCTATCCGGGGTCAGAGTAGTTCCGTGTGTATTAGACGGTCTATTCTACTCGGACTACGGAGTGGTTCCGCGTGTATTAGACGGTCCATTCTATCCATGCGAGGATTTAACTTCTGTGTATTTGGCCTGTGAGAGGCTAATACACGTCAATGTAGTAACCGTGAAGGGTTGTAGAATAGTTCCGCGTGTATTAGACGGTCTATTCTATCCGGGTTTAGAGTAGTTCCGCGTGTATTAGACGGTCTATTCTATCCGGGCTACGGAATGGTTCCGCATGTATATGACGGTCCATTCCGTTTGTAAAATCGTGCTGGTCCATGAGAGACTGCGCGTGTGCTGGTCCGTGAGAGACTGCACCTTGGAAATTCCAAGAGTTGTGTACATTGGCATTTACATATTGCATCGGGGTGGTTGACTGAGTCATGTTTTAATATGAGTTGATGAGTTGAAACTGAGGGTGGCAAGTATCCATTGAAATTTGAGTGCCGAATGGGTGTTTGTGATTGCTGATTTTGTTGTACTTGCAATATAATTAATATGTAAATTGGCTATTTCGCGAAGATGTTAATGTATACGTTTCATAAGTAAGCATACTTCATTATTGTTGTTATATCATTTGAGCATGCCATGTATGTACATTGTTATCTTAGAAATAATTGCTTTGTGGTAATTGTTATTTTCGGTCGGTGACCCTTTACAATTATTGTGGAAAATTGGGTTTTGCCCTCAGATGACCCCCAAACCCGTACCACCGGTGGGTACCCAGACGACGGAAACGTTGCTAGATTTCCTTGACCGTCATTTGCCTACTGCTTGGGTATATGACCCCGTCTCAGTAGGGCGACTTACACGGGGAGATTGGCGAGGACTTGCAGGATCGACGGGGCAGTGGCTTACGTAGAGCACACTCACACGAGGATTGATTTTCCAGTACCTTTCAAATTGATATTGGAGGAGTACAGAGTTTTTGCGGACGCAAAAGGTCCGACTGAAGGGGTTAAGACGGAGGTCACGGTAGGTGTGGTGACTCCTAACCCGGTAGCTGGAGGTACTGTGCATGAACCCAAGGCGAGAGAGAAGAGATTCCAGGTCCATCTAGGACAGCAGATGATTGTTTTGAGATTCTGGCATTCCGGGTCCATCTAGGACAGCAGATGATCAGTTTAGACTTGTTGTATAGGGTCTTGAGCTCGGGGGATGTAATTATTTATTTTGGAATTATTGTATATCTTTTCCGCTAATCTTTTCCGCACTCTGATACTGTTTTAGTGGGCCGCAGACCGGATCTTTTTAGAGATGTTATGACACCGACTTTTCTGATGCATTACCTTTTATTATATTGGAAGTATTAATTCCCAAAATTTAACTACTTAGTTATATTTATGATGTAATTATTTAATTATTCTTGTCATTGGAATTTAAGAGGTATTATTTTATGAAAAGACTAAATTTTTAAGTTCATTTTAATTATCTTGAATTAATTCGAAAATTCTTTTATTTATTTATTTTGGTTAAAAAAAAATACACTCGTGCTGTTTTAAAACTCGGGGTGTTACATCGGCCAACCTGGTCTAGCAAACTGATTTGCTGTGATCCTCTGATCTCGGCCAATGTTGGACCACACATTCTGACCTTCTGATTTCGGCCAACACTGGGTCATGGTCTGATCTTCTGATCTCGGCCAACACTGGGCCATATGCTTAAATCTGGACCATTGATCTGAATATCTTCCCTCTGATCTGAACCAATTCTGGACTTGGTCTGGATTGAACTAAAATTAAATCTGGACAAATGTTATTTCAGTCTGGACATTTTACCTTCTAATTTCAATCAGGTCTGGATCAAATATGGACATCATTTCTTCTGGTTTGGACTTAGTTTCATACCCTGAACCATGCTATCTTCTGGTCTGGGTCAAATCTGGATTGAATCTCTTATTATGGACCCATTAATTTATCCTCTGATTAAGTCTGGATCAAGTCTAGGTTGTTTATCATTTCACTGCCAGGCCATCTTCTGATCAGAATAACTTCTGGACTAAGTCTGACTTATGATTCCTTCTGGTCTGAATCAAGTCTCCCTCTGGCAGGCTTCCTTCTGGTCTAGTCCAGGTCTCCTTCTGACTTTGCTTCCTTCTGATCTGGGCCAACAAAGATATCCTCTGGTAATTCCAAGATGCATCCTCTGGTACCTTCTGGATGCATTATCTGGTGTCTTCATCTTCTGCCTCTGCAAACTTCATCTTCTGGTGGTATTTAATGTAATAATTCAAGGTACAAAACAAGATTACATGGAGTGCTTTTGTAAACATCAAAATCTTAAGTACTTAGAACCAACTTGGTTCAAACAATAATAATTAAATCAGATCGGGTAAGTTCAGAAAATACCTTTTTTTCATCTTCTGATGATTCACTTCCAGAATCTGATTATGTATCGGATTCAGAGGCAGAGCTTGTGTGAGCCATCAGAGCCAATTCTATTTTTGATTCACTTCCAGAATCAGAGTCTGGGTTGGATCCAAAGGCAGAATGAATGTGTGCCATCAGAGCCAATTCTGCTTCTTCTGATTTCCTTCCAGAGTTGGATCTAGAGGCAGAATGAGTGCGAACTGTCTGAGCCAATTCTACTTCTTCTGATTCACTTCTAAGTCATATTTTATGTTGGATCCAGAGGCAGAATTGATGTGAGCCATCATGGCTAATTCTACTTCTTCATCTTTAGAAGATTCATCAAAATCATCCCATGTTGCCATCATATTCTTCTTCTTGGATCTGGAGTCTTTCTTCTGATTTTCCCTTTCTCCATATTTTTACATTATGACTTGATGTGCCCAGGTTCATTGCATCCATAGCAGATGATACTCTTCTTGTCTTGTTCATCCTTTCCTCTGTTGGAATGCTTGGAATACCTCTAGGGAAACTTCTTCTTTCTGTTATGCCACATCTTCAGAACCTTCCTGAAGACAATTTCTTCTTCTTCTGATTTCTGATTCTGGTCCTCAAAATCACTATCTTCTAATTCTGCTTCTTCTCTCATAACTTTCTTCTATTTGGATTTTAAGGCTAGGGTTTTCTTCTTCTTCTTGGGTTTTCTTCTTCTTCTGATTCTGCTCTATTTCATGTGACTTGAGAGAGCTGATTAATTCTTCCAGCTTCAGAGTGTTCAAGTCCTTTGCTTCCTGAATAGCAGTGACCTTTGGTCTCCACTTGGTTGGCAGACTTCTAAGAATTTTCTTCACGTGGTCAGCAGTGGTATAGCTCTTCTTGAGTACTCTTAATCCTGACACCAGAGTTTCAAATCTGGAAAACATTGCTTCAATGTCTTCATCTTCTTCCATCTTGAATAACTCATACTTCTTGACTAGAATGTTGGCATTTGCTTCTTGAACTTGCTTCTCCATACGTCAGAGTCAGACTATCATATATGCTCTTTGTTGTCTCTTTGTTGGTGCACTTGTCAAATTCTTTGAATGTAATTGCATTGATCATGAACGTTATGGATTTGTGATGCATCTTGTACATCTTCTTTTGGTCAGCATCCATCTCCTTTCTGGGAATTTTAACACCATCAGCATCCTCTGGAGCAGTATAGCCATCTTCCACCAAGTCCCAAAGTTCGGGATCTTGTGAAATAAAGAAACTCTTCAGCATGTCCTTCCAGTACTCAAACTGTTCCCCATTAAACAGAGGTGGTATGTTGATGTTTCTTCCAGTAGCTTCTTCATTGAATCCAGACATGTTGAACCCTTGGAGCTTTCCTCAAACACTGTAAAGTGCTCAGCCTTGAGACCGAGCTCTAATTCCAATTGAAGGTGCCAACACGAGAAGGGGGGTTGAATTGTGTTTGTCAAACTTGAATTCTTTTTCTGTTTTTGATGAATGTTGATCCGAATTATTTGATGAATAAATAATCAGACTTAGCAGTGGATAATAACAACATAAGAACACTTTGAATTCACCATTAACTTGGCTACATCTGGTCCCTTCACTCCGAAGGCTTTAACCCACTAATTCAAAACACTTTGAATTACAACACCTGACCCTCCAAGTCAGTCTTCCCAAACAGTCTGACAACCCTAGACTTTTGAGGAACGATAACAACATCTTGACCCTACGAGTCAAGTATTCTCCTACCAATCTGACAACCCCGGATTGAAGAATGAATCTACACCTCTAACGAGTTTGATTACAAGGGTTTGGAACTTTGAAAAGTTGCTTTTGGAAAGCTGATTGTTGCAATTACTTTCACACTCTTTTGTTGCTTCTGGAAAGTTGATTGTTGCACTGAATTTCACTCTTGAAAAATCACTTAGAGAATATTTCTTTTGCACTCAAGTGTTTCTCTCTTTTGAACTCTCGGATGACTTTGAATTGAAGCTTGAGTTCTTGTGTTTTTCGATGCCTAATGTTGCTGCCTGAAGCCTCCTTTTATAGCTGCAATTAGGGCTTTGTCCAAGCTTAAATTTGAGATAAATCCTGCTCAGATTTCATTTGAAAATTCTGTTGGCCAATCATGTTTCTCTTAATTTCAAAGCGTATCTTTTAGCTTCAGATTTCATTTGAAAATTTTGTTGACCAATCATGTTTCTCTTAATTTCAGACCGTATCTTTTAGCTTCAGATTTCATTCGAATTTCCTTCAATTCTTCAGTGATTTTTGAATCAAATCCCCTTAATACTTTGATCAAAATTTCTATCAAAATTCAATCAAGTCTTCTTCAAATTTTAAATCAAGTCTTCACTGATCTGCATTATGATTTAAATTCTGGACCGTATGATCTGCTGATCTGGACCATGTGATTTGATTTGTACCATTCTGTCTCATGATCTGGACTGTGTGATCTTCTGATTTGGACCATTGATCATATGATCTGGACCATTGATCTTCTGATCTGGACCAAGTCTTCTGTTCTGGACCATGCTATCTTCTGGTCTGGACCAAGTCTAGACCAAGTCTTCTTGTTCTGGACCATGTTATCTTCTGGTCTAGACCAAGGCTTCTTCTGGACTCTGTTTCCTTCTTATTTGGGCCAAGAATAATATCCTCTAATGATGTCATTGTTTCTTCCCTCTGATGATATCCTCTAATGTTTGCCTTTGATGACATCCTCTGATTCTTGCTTTTGATGGGATCCTCTGGTGATATCCTCTGGCATCCTCTGGAGGTATCCTCTTATGATATCTTCTGGTGGCATTTTTATCTTCTGGTGACGTCATCCTCTAATGACATCTTCTGATTTGTATCTTCTTGAGGTATCTTCTGATGACATCCTCTGGTGACGTCATCCTTTAGTGTATCCTCTGGTAACGTCATCCTCTGATTTTTCATACTTCTTCTAAGTCAAAATATGATTTTCATAGAATACTTTTGTTAACATCAAAACTTTAATTGGAAGAACCAACTTGGTTCCAACAGAAATATGGCCTCATATTGTGAATACATTAGAAAATATCTCTTCCAATTATCCCTCAAGCAAAATATTTCTTCTATTGTATACTTTTTGTTATTGCTAGGGATGGGAATAGGCTAGGCCGTCCGACAGGGGCCTATGACCTGGCCTACTTATGGCCTGACCTGGCCTGTTTAATAAGAAGGCCAGGTTCATGCTATTTTTAAAGCCTATTTTTTTAAATAGGTCAGGTTCAGGCTTATATAAAAGCCTATTAGGCCTGACAGGCCGGCCTATATATATATATTATTTATTAATGTTATTTTTTATTATTATTTATTAATATTATAGTTTCCTATTTTAAAGTATATGTATATATCTTATTATTTATTAATGTTATTTATTAATATTATTTTTTCCTATTTTAAAGCCTATCAATTAGGCTATTTTAATATTATTTTATTATATTAGATTTGATTATAATTTTATTAGTTTTTCTTATATAAAACTTTCTAATTTAGCCTATTTAAAAAAATGTAAAATATAACATTTAAATATTTTAATGTGAATAAGGATTTTAAATAGGCTTTCAGGCTACGCCAGATTTTTAAAAAGGTCAGGTCAGGCCGAAAAAAAAGCTTATTATAGGCCGTAGGCCAGGCTTAGGCCTAAAAAATTAATCGTAGGTCAGACTCAGACCTTTCAAAGCCTGGCCTGGCCTTGCCTATTCCCACCGTTAGTTATTGCACCTTGTTGGATACTTGTTTTTATTACATAGTTGGAAACTTTTTAATGAAATAATTAGAGATATTTATTTAGGAAATATTTTTAGCAAATTTTCACTTTTGAAAATGGTGTCCCTCGAGGGGCATTTACTTTACGGTTGAATACTAATTATATTTCTAAAAATTACTTGTAAAAATAGAAATATGGGTAGTTATCAAAATTTTATTTCCGCCTCTATTGAACTTTTATTTTCCACTCTTTTTCTTAAGAATGAATTCATAAGTGAGATGATATTTTGTTCTATTTATTTGTCATAATAAATTTTCTAACTTTACAAAAAAAAAATTGCTAATTTGCAAGAGTTATATTGCTAATGAAGTTAGTGACCAAATATAACAATAAAATCACTGAAGAAGAGTATAGACACTACACATTTTATTTAGGAAAATGTTAGTGAATAGTGGTTGATATTAGTTTTTATGATTTAAATCTTAGACTTTTCGGTCACTATAATTGTTTGTTATCACTCAATTCACCGACTAAAATGCCTAATTAATACTAATTGAAATGGCTAATTAAAATATTTTTGAGAATATTTAGACTCTATTCAACTCTCTAAGAGTCTTTAAAGTCATCTTGTGTAACATACAACTATTGACGGATCTTGAATTAAAATATTGGGGTGGTTAAATTTTTAAATTTTTTAATTGATAAATAAAAAGTATAATATTGTATTGTATTTAAGAATTTTAAGTTATAAATTTACAAAAATATATTGCAGAGATATAGTAAATCAAATTCTGGTTGACATTTTTAATAATTAAAAATTAATTAGAATTTAGATTGGAAAATTTATTTTATTATATAATTATAGTAGTTGTTTTTGTAATTTTTTTTATAAATTATTTCTTCCAGTTTTTTAATAATTGACATCTAGATTATAATTTGGTCTACAAAATTGATATACTTAGTTTAGGGTAGTCTTAAAGATTTTAGATGCCCTATTCTAATCTTAAAATTGAGTGTAATAAAAAAATGTGCAATTTTAATAATAAAAAAAAATTGATAAAATAAATTTTAGTCCATATACATGTATTAATCTAATGATCTACACGTAACAATTTACATGATGCATATCATTTGGTCATATTAATTCATATAACAAGAAAATGTGCACAAATAGCATGTCACTTTCACATATTAGACTCAAACATACATCTCGACAATAAAATACACTGATTATAGAACCCAAAATTACAACAACGTATACCGCAATATATATATTAATTATTAATTAGCATATCTATTAACATATGTGATGTCAGGTTTTCACAAAAAGCACAATTATCTTATATACTTATATAATTTAGTTTTCACAACCTTGTCACAATTAATAATTATTCTTTTTTTTTTTTAATTTTTTTGATACAAATATTTTTTTCTTATAAATTTTAACTACTTACATTCAATCAAATTCATATCTCTTCAAAATTATATGTCAATCACATTTCTAACTTTTGGATGACATATGAGAATGTTTTACATAACAATTAAGGGTATGCTCTGATTTGTTGTATTTTTATTTAATAATGTATAACTCAAATGTCTCTTATAAATAAATTAAAAACTCAAATGTCTCTTATACAATATGCAACCTAATCATGAACAACTACTTAAAGTTAGACCCACTACCTCTACATTTACACGGTAGAGAAAGCACCTTGTACCTAGAATTGTCAAATGGATTGGTCCTATCTGGTCGCTATGACCCGAAGTGTCTGATCACTGGTGCTCTTTGTTATCAAGACTGGCTAACCAGATATGAGCTATATTCGCCAACATCTCGACCCGGCCCATTTTTCTTCTAATATTTTTCTTATTTTAATTAATAAAAATTCAAACAAAAATATAACACAACACCACTGACCACAATAGAGATAATAAAATAAAATTATGACACATAAAACCACACATAAAAGCTGTTGTGTTTGGTCGGCTATCGCGAAAGGAGCTGAACCAATAAAACCACGTAAAAAGCTGGTTGTGTTTGGTCGGCTATGGCGGAGTTCTGGCAGGTGATCTACTATTACGTTTGGTCGGCGACAAAATCACTACAACTAATTTTTTGTTTTTTTAGAACCGGTCACTTTTTAACATCAATCCAAAAGTATCAAAAAAAAAATAATAATATCATTATTTGAGTCGGTCTAAATTTTGGTCAAACTCATAATCTCCTCTTAGTCTCTTTGACTATCTTGATCAAAAAACTCCACCTTATCCTAATTATATACATTAATGCTTAATGCATATATGTTGAATAAACCCCACCTTTTCCGATTTGGTCCTTTATTTTAATTTTAAGTGACAATTTGATCTTTTATGTTTTAAAATGTCAACAATATTATATTTTTTTTTTTACAATAAATTAAAAAGTTCATCAAAATTTTCAACCAAAACCCATAAAATTAATTATATTCTTTAATATAATACAAATTTTATCAAATTCATAACTCAAATCTTCAAATAAACTCATATTTTCATTTTTTATTTGATGTTGTTAGAGATCGAATTTTAAAAATCAAATAAAAAATAAAAATATGAGTTTATTTGAATATTTGAATTACGAATTTGATAAAATTTGTATTATATTAAAGAATATAATTAATTTTATAGGTTTTGGTTGAAAATTTTGATGAATTTTTTGAATTTTTGTAAAAGAAAAAGGTTAATATTGTTAACATTTTAAAACATAAAGATTAAATTGTCACTTAAAATTAAAATAAATGACCAAATCGATAAGAAAAAAAAAGATAAAGAACTAAAACGTTAACTGAAATTAAATTAAGGGACTACGGGTGCTGTTTAGCCAATTAATTATTACCTATTACTAAGATGGGACTACGGGTGCTGTTTAGCCAATTAATTATTACCTATTACTAATCTTATTAATTACTCGCTCCATCCCTAAATTAAACAACCATTTGACAAAAAAATTGTCCTTAAATATAAGCTCATTTTTAAATTAGCGCTTCTTTCCTAAATAAATCCTTAATTAATGCCACTAATTGATTAATTATATACAAATATAAAGGATATTTTAGATACACAAAACAAACACCTTAACTACACTACTAATTCTTTTAATAAGAATAAAATATACAATAGATTGTTATATTTATGTACGAAGTGAGTAAATGTAATTAATCGTTCTAGCTTAATCTAATCGATTACCTAGTTCATCTAATCAATTTATTCTTAACTTTAGAGAATTTATCAGTTTCTAATTAACTTATCATCTATTGCTTATCTAATTTAATCGATTATTCTACACCTAGACACTTTTTTATTCTTTGATTAAATATGAATTGTTTTGGGTAAAAAAAACATTTAAATCAATTAATTAATCTAATCTAATCGATTAATCATACATACTCCATTAATCGGCGAACTTTATCTATTAACTCTAGACATGGACCAACACTTAGGTCAATTCTAAAAAATTTCTTATCTTAATTGATAAACACGACATAATGGATATTCAATAAAATCACAACAGAAACACATATAACAACCACCTAGTGCAATTAAAATTAACAGTGAATCAACTACCAAATATAACAAGTTAACTTTTATCAAAACATAATCGACGTATTATAGTTGAATTATCGTATCTCAATTATCTTAAAAAAGGGCTACTGACCAATAGCACAAAAAATATTATTACCTTGATGGACCACTATATTTAAGAGGTGGTTTGGAATTGAATGCATAAGAGAAAATTCCTTGGTGCTAATATTTTGGTGTCACTATGGTTAGTTGTGTGTCACTGTAACGACATTCTATCCATAAGGCAATTTGAATGTTTTCTATTGGACAGCTGTGTGATATATAACCTTGTCATTACTACTCTTCATGTAATCAATGGAGGAATGATTGTAACACATATACGGGATTTTAGCTGTTACTATCAGTTAATTAAATGAGTCCCCAACATGAGTTTTGCATCCATTGCATAAGAGAATCAAAAATTACTAGTAACAGTATTATATATATAAATAATGTGTTTAGATGAGATAATTTTTTAAGAGATATAAATATTTTAGAAAAATTCAAATCTTTTAATACAAATTATATTGTTTGGTTAATAAATTTGGAGAATTGTTAAAATGAAGTGATTTCATGAGTTTTTAGGATTTAATAAGTTTTTATTTTCTATAATATTTAAACATTTCCATTTTAATTCTTGCAAAATAAAATATAATTTATAGTCCATTCAAAATTATCATGTATGCACTTTTAGCTCCTATTGTTAAGTCAATATATATTTTTAAATGAATTTTTGGAAGCATGTTTACATTATTATAAAAGTTCATTTATAAAAAATGAGTTCAAATTCGATTTTTAAGTCCATATTTTTGAAACTTTTATCTTGAGTTTTTTACATCTAAAAAATTTCTATTTAATTCATCCCAAGTTAAAACGTTCTAATTTTTTTGTTAATGAACTTTTTATAATGTTTTAAACATGTTTGCAAAGAATCACTAAAAAATTTTAATGTTGAAGGACTATTAAACATATTTTATTTTAGCAGGGACTACAATTGATTGTTGCATATAATTTGTAGGGACTAAAAATAATATTTTTATTGTCATAGGGACTGAAATTGAAATGTTAAAATTTTATAGGGACTAAAAACACATTTAATCTTATTTTATAAAAGCTAAATTTAGAGAATTTCAAATTCCCTCTTTACTTTATAATTAACGAATCATATAATGGCCCCCATAATTTTTTTTCAAATTTACAACTTTGACACTATATATTTCAAAATTTGCACATTTGTCTCTATAATTTTTCAGTTTTTGCAAATTTATCCCTAGATATTTGCAAAATAGGCCTCCAACTTTTGCAAAATTTCAATTTTGGTCCAAATTTAATTTTCATGTTTGCCCAAAAACTTTTAAAATTTATAAATGAAGGAAATGAAATTGAAGCATTTGTATTGTTTACAATTTAGAATTTTTAATTACTCAATTCAAACACACTCTTAGATTTTTTTTTATGTTGAGTCTAACTCTCTCACAAGATGAGACTCTTTATAAGCTTTATTTATTTCCGTTGTGGAATTTGAGTTTTTCTGACCAATGGACTCTGATACCATCTTAGGTTTTTTATATTGAATATAATTTATTGTCACAAAATTGACTTATTAAGTGAGAGGTGTCACTCTTTCGTAACTATTTTAGAGTACTATCTATTTTCAGTGTGACACTTGAATTTTTTTCACTAATAACACCTTTTATATATGGAATTTAAGTTGTTTCGATGTTGAACTATTTCAATATTCATTTTACTAAAATATATATATAATCTAGAGAGAATAAAATTGAAGAAGTACTTCGTTTGAGAAGTATAGCAGAGTAAAATAAATAGAATAATAAATTAAAAGAAAAAAAAGATTTTAGAATCAATAAAAATAAATAATTTTTTTTTCAACCGAATACAATCATAGAATAACAAAATTGATTTTGAACAAATGTTAGATAGAGTTATATAGTGATCATTAGATAATTAATATAATTAGCTTGCGACTAATCATTAGCTACATGCAACTACTTTTAAACACTCTTAAAACTAATTCCAACAACTTTCTCCTTTATAAAATAAATGAATGATAAAATGTTGCTAGATTTAATAAGTTTTATAAAATTATTATTTGACTTTTATATTTGATGGTTATTCAACAAGGTGCTATTTTCATTTATGTCCTCTTTGAAAGATTCAATACAATGTTTCAAATAGTCGACAATATAAGGGCACATCATTTTTAAAAGTGAAAAGAAACAGCTGAAAAAAGTTCAAACTAAATGAACTTTCCTAAGTTGTGTTATTCTCATTTTAGCACACCAATAAATAGGCAAATATCCGACAAGTACAAAGTGCATAAAAAGAAAAATACACAATAATTGCAATCTTTTTGCTTTAGGGATCATTTGAAAAGACATTTTGTAATGCATTCACAATATGAGGCCTCCTTTAACTTCCATTTCTTTATGAGACCAAAAAGCAACGTTGCTGAATACAAACATAACATAATATCAAATCCAACAAAAAATTACAACATTATTATTACACACAAAAATACACTTACTTTTTGAGGTGGCATTGCAACTTGACAAGCCGTATCCCTTTGCCTTTTCCACTATCCTAATATCATAATGCAAATATTCAAATACATAAATAAATAAACTCAGTGCATATTTGTAACAACGGTAAATTAAGCATAATCACGCCATTTCACAGTAACTTTAACAAAAACTATATTAAATATAATAAAAACAACAAATTAATCTAATTAACTAATTAGTTTAACTAACACTTAACTAGTCTAAATTAGTTAAATTAATTAATTGTTAGTTAGACTAATTAGTTTAAATAACTAGTGTGACTAATACCGTATCTAATAAATTATACTTTAGAATTTCAACGAAATTACAGCACAAAATTATCGTGTCATTCAGATTTCGCCAAACTCATTGCCAAAATCTCAAAGTATTATTAAAATGTATAGTAATTTTGAAGCATGTGGTGAGTTAGAGGCCTGCTATAAGCATGTTATTGTAATCCATGCCTTTTTGCACCAAAATTTGTCTCTCCTGGAAACCTTGCCACCATAGAATTAATATTGTTTCTATTACCAATATTTGGACTTAAACTTGATTTCTCATATGTTATGAAGGCATCACCAGCAACTTTAACAGCTTTATGGCTCTTGCATCCCAACAAGATGCCGGGCCGCCGCCTCGGTATCTCCCTACTCACCTTTGTTTTTCCATTTGAGGAATTCAATGGTGTCCTTATTGGAGTCCTTATGGTAAATTCAGACATTTGATCTTCACAATCTATGCTTGCAGTTACCACACTCCATTCTATGCTTGCCTCGCTTGGCGCATAGCAATTCGGGCTAACGCAACTTGAAGTAGCATCTGATGTTTGTCTGGTAAGAAAAGTAGGTTTGGATTTTCCTTTGATACTCTCAATCTCAAACAAATCTGAACTTGCATCGCTAGCGGCATCATCGACATCATAGTTTGAATCAATTTCTTCCACCATTTTAGGAAATACTAACCTTTTATCAATACTCAATGAGCTTCTCTTGCTATTCAATATTGGTTTTGGAGAGCCAAACACTTCCAATGATTTTCTTGGTGTATTTTCTTCATCTAGTGGACTCTGCATTTTCACAAGATGGTTTCTTGTGTTACAAGCCAAACTATTATTTTGAAAGTAAACATCTTTGTTATTATTATTGATGAAGATTTCAGAACTTGGCTTGCTTATTTTTTTAACTGAAACATCATCATCTAGACCAAGATTGAATATCTTTTTTGGTGTTGTTTTGCTATGAACTGCACCATAATTTCTAAAACTTATTTCACCTTCATGGTCACTGATGATATCAACAGAATTTTTATCAGAACAAGAACATTTGAAACCAAGACTAGATAGAACACTCTTATTAGCTTGCACTTTTTCTTTGTTAGAATTTCTAAGTCCCCTCTTTAAGAGTGCATTTTGGCTGTTCCATGTTGACAAAGAACTGATACTTGAAGTTCCATACTCATCAACTTTGTACTTTCTTGTTTCTATAGCCATTTTTTCATCTCTTTGAGGAAGGTACTTTGTTGCAGCTCTTGAAGTTTCAACCTCTCTTCTGTTGAAGTATTTTTCAGCACCAAATACTCCAATTTCTCCACTATCTTCTGTCTTTTCCACTTGGGGAAGAGGAGATTTTGTTTGGTTGAATATTTGGCTTGATTCACCAAGCTTTGATATAAAGTTACCTTCCTTGTTGCTCAAGTAAGGTGAAAAAATGGCATCATGGTGGTGATTTTTGTTCTTGTTTTCAGAGTTTAAAGTTTGAATTTGATGGAGGGTGTTTTTGGAAGTGGAAGATAAAGTGAACATAGTTGATGGAAATTAAGTTGAGAGTACAAAAACAAAAAGATAAAATGGAAAAAAAACAGAACTTGTTTGATTAATAATAGGCAAGAGGAACAAAATCTGAGGACAAAAAAGAATTGAAATTATGACAAGTTTAAGTACAAAGGGAAAGAAAAGTATGGATCAATTTGTTTAGGTATTTAAGGAGAAAACTTGAAAGGAAAACTTATGTTATGTGATGAAATGGATAAAAGAAAATGTAAACTGAAAATGGATGAGTAGTGTATTAAGGAGTAGCAGTATATATAGGCTAGTAGAGTATGCAAGATGTTAAGTAGGTAGGGACGTGTGCTTCTATCCTAATTGACACTTGATCATAGTTTTCAGGTGGATTTAATTCTGATATACTGTTTTTTATTAATTATTAATATGAATTAGAACATATTTATTAAGTAATTTGGATAGAAAGTTGAGCTAGAAAACCTTATGATTTGGCTCCTTTAGTTAAGAGCTAGAAATTAGCCAATTACTCGCTAAAATTAATGACAAAAATTAGTAATCGGAAAAATAATTTTTTTTTTAATTTCTTTGTCACAAACTTTAGTGATGGATTCTAAAAAAAAAAATTACATTTTCTATCTTTAGATTTTGTACGTTAATTATATTATTTTTTAGTGTTACCGTATACAAACATTATTATATCCCATCACTTTAAAAGTATTAATATTCCCCTCATGATATTTGGAGATAAATCAAATAACCAATTAAGACTCCATTCTAGTGCGTTTTTCTTAATGAAATTCATCTCTACCATTCTACTATGAATAGAATCTCTATAGGCATATATGTTCTCACAAATCTAGCTTGTTTTCACCAGGTCAATCTCATTGTGGCAGTGCAAGTTTAGTACTTAGCCGAGTAGTCGTTTACTTAGTTAATTTTGTTTGATTGATTTATCATTTGCTCGGTTGATAATATGTTAATCATTCCATACTTCTAACAACGATTCTCATTTTGTTTAGGCAAGTATGCTGAGAATGAGACTTTGTTTCTTAGTTGCAAAGTCATAGACTACTTCAAAAAGTGTCCACCGTATAATGAT
The DNA here is from genome assembly GCA_037974295.1 of Cicer cuneatum. Classification (NCBI taxonomy): domain Eukaryota; kingdom Viridiplantae; phylum Streptophyta; class Magnoliopsida; order Fabales; family Fabaceae; genus Cicer; species Cicer cuneatum. The sequence continues at coordinate 32,844,423 of JBBPBO010001985.1, read as the reverse complement.
GAACTACTAATTAACTAAGATTGTATGAAAAATAAAGGATAGAAATAATAAAAGAAAGAGACAGATGTGTAGATACTTGTTTGAATGATTAAATGTTTTGGAAATAATCTTTACAACTATTATTGAAGATACCAGAAAACACAAAAAAATGAAGATTTGAATTGTGTTGATCATTTCAAATTATTTTAGTTAGTTCTTTATAAAACAACTTATCTTTATTTTATAAATCGTTTGGTTAGAAGAACACACAATGATTTTTATACTAATTCACAACAACTGTTTCTACTTCTAGTCCTTCTTGAAAGAGAGATTTTGTCTTAGTACAATCAAAGACATAATTCACTATAAAAAGATAGTATTTTCAATCCACTTATGCAAGCATCGAGGTTCTTAAAGCCTCTTCAAGCTAAGAAATATTTTCTTATCTCTCCAGACATCGAGTATTGTAAGGCCTCTCCAAGCCACCAGATGTACATTATCTAAATTTCTCAAAATCTGACTTCACTTGCCTTTGAGTTAATATTGTCCACCTCTTCAGGAAACAAGTATTATTTTCTTGTCTCTCTAGGCATTGAGTATTGTGATGTTTCTCGAGGCCACTAGAAGCATAGTCTCTACAATTCCTCAAGATCCAGCTTCACTCTCTTTTTGAGTTAAGTATTGTTCGTTTCTCCAAGCTTTGACACCAAACTTGTTTTCCCATCAATTTGATTTTATTCACCTTGTTGAGGAACACAAGTATTATCTAAGCCTTTCTAGTCTATATAATGTGTATTGTTTAATCTAGCTTCACTAGGTTATGCAACATGTATACTTTACTAGTCTCACTAGGCTCAACACCAAATTTGATCTTCCCAATAATCCGACAATTGTCTTGTTGAGGTATACGAGTATTTTGACCTCTCCTTGCATCACCTTTTAACATTAAGGATTGTTATCACTATCGAGCCAACTACAAAGGTTTGAAAATTATCAAAGCTCTCTAAGGAGAAGCCTCAACTCAATTAAGGACCTTCGTCAGATAGCACACTCGGGCAACTTGCAGCTCACCTAGGCGATTATGTCTTTAATGTGAAGATCCTGTCAGTTTGTGAGCTCTCACCTAGGTAATGGTTTAACTCACCATAGCGATATATGCGAGATTTTGTACCCTTTTGAGGATTTTTTTGATTTCATACAAGGGCTCTGATTTTTGTGCATTGAAAATCAATTTTACTACGTTTTGGAAGACAAAGGAGTCGAAGATTTCACCTTAGAAACAAGAACTAGAAGGTTAAATCACTCTTCTTTATGTGTAATTGACATTTTTTTTTCTTTACTATAATATCTTTGAATATGAGCTAATTTTATTTTGATAAGGATGTGAATGAACCTCATTCAATTTATTTAATTATGAATTTTTAATATATATTTATGCAATTGAAGTTTTACATGTTTATTACGTGATTCTTATACTTTATATTTTCGTTCTTTGGTCAATTTCGAGTTGAAATTAGGATTAGTTCGCTATTGAAATATATATATATATATATAGTAGAACTAGAATAATTGTTCATTATATTATTTGCTATAGGAATATAGAAATATATCATTTGTTCATAATTAATTAGTGGTCATTGAAGCTTTGAAGAACAAGTCATCACATAATTAAGAAATTGGGGGTTATTATTGTCATAAAAAAAGGATTTGAGTCAATGAATTGGACTTAATCTTTTTCTTTTTTTAATTTGATGTATTCATATAAAACTAGTTCTTCAAATAGAGAATCGTATAATAAACTTAGTTTCACACGCCTATCACATGGCAAGCCATGATTGTCTGATCAAAATCAAACATTGTTCTGCTGATCATGGTGGATGATGCACAATTGCCAAAAAGAATTGACACCAAAACTCCTAAATGACCCTATGATCAAACATGTTACACCCTAGATTTTCATTTATTTGATTTTAGGGCCTATGTTTTATTTGTTAGATATTTGCATGCTTAGACATCAATTTATGATAGTTAGAAAACATTTCTTGGCTAATTTACAATAGCTAATCGATTAAACTTGCTAAGTTTATGATTATCACAACCATTTTCCAATTAATTGATTTTGTCAATTATTTGATGGATTAAATTAGATAAGAAATAAAACTATTTTTCTATTGTTTTGGGATGTGACCTATATAAAAATGACCACTAAATAGATTTCGTTTGTATCCTAATTTGTCACTTTTTGAAATTGAACTCTAATATTTGAACCACTATAACTCTCTTGTTTTTCAATGGTTTGTAAATTCTTTTGCTGTTGTGGAACCATCGGAACATAATGCTTATTCCTATCTTTCTTTTTCACTTATATTAATTGTTCATTGTTTGATAAATACACCTACAAGGAACATGACCAACTTAAACAACTTGAGATAAATTTCATCCAATTTGTAGTGGCATATGAGGAATGGAACTTGCATCCTTGACAAAGGTGAGTGTTTAGATCTATATTCTTATCCAATGTTGTAACCCAAGAGTCCTATAATCGATTTTTGTAAATAGGCGATTTTTTTAGTTTTGATAAGTTTTTTTGTTTGATTTTTATCTCTGTAAATAGTTTTGTTTTTCTTCCTTGCAAAACTGGACTAAAATCAAATATTATATACATTGTAGGGATTCATTCTAATAAAAAGTAATTATACAAAGACTAAAACAAAAGAGCAAGGATATAAAAAAACAACAAAAAATTTGCAAGAACCAAAATCAAACAAAAAACTTACAGGGACTAAAACAAAAAATCGTATAATTGTAGGGACCAATCAAATATTTAAGCGGATTTAAATTTTGTTATTAATCCCTATAAATTTTGTTTGATTTTTATCTCTGTAAATAGTTTTGTTTTTCTTCCCTGCAAAACTGGACTAAAATCAAATATTATATACATTGTAGGGATTCATTCTAATAAGAATTTATCATACAAGGACTAAAACAAAAGAGCAAGGATATAAAAAAAACAACAAAAAATTTGTAAGGACCAAAATCAAACAAAATACTTACAGGGACTAAAACAAAAAATCGTATAATTGTAGGGACCAATCAAATATTTAAGCGGATTTAAATTTTGTTATTAGTCTCTGTAAAAAAATTTACCATTCTTAGTCCCTACAAATCTATCATTCAAGTAGTTTTAGTCTCTATTGGGACGTAACATATATTTTTGAATAATTTTTTTGTCAGCATATATTTATAAAATTATAAAAAGTTTCTCCACAAAAAATTATCTCAAAACTTTGTTTTTATATTCATATTTTCATTACTTTTATTATCTTGATTTTATGGCGTTAAGAAAATTCATATTCAATTCATCTCAAGTTCATAAATTCAAATTTTTTATTGAGAAATATTTTATAATGTTCTTAACATATTAAAAAAAATTATCTAAAAATCAAAGAACAGTAAATCATATTTCGTTCCAACGAAGACTAAAATTGCTTAGGACAATTTTATAAAGACCTCAAAATGTAAAAAAAATTATAGAAACTATTAAAAAAATTGTGAAATGTTTTAGGAACTAAAAGCCTATTTAAAGAGGCTGAAATTAGTTCAACATGTTAGGAGAAAAATGAACTCTTTCCTTTAGAGATTTTTTCCCTTTTTATATTTTAAAGTCTTCATGTATAATGGATGGCTAAGCTCTTGAAAATTTCACATACATCAAGAAAATATAAAATATATTTACTATGTTTATTTTGTACATCAATATCTTTTAAGTATCCTTTTATGTTTGAATTAACATGTAGACGGATACTGATGTATATATTTGTCCTCTTTTCTTAAAAGAAAAGCATAGTAGACATCCATTAAAGGCAAAACTTAGACTTTTTTATTTTAACCAATATACTTATAATTCAAAATTGAATTATGATTATTTTAGATTTGATTTGTTAAGGTTAATTTAAGGATTAGATTAGAGAAGATTTAAAATTCAAATAATATTAAATCTGATTCAAATTTAATATAGAACTAAATTCAACTAGTTGATTAGATAAAAAAAATTATAAATAAAATAGTTTAAATAAGAGGTAAAATTTGAAGAAAAAAAAATACACCAAACATAGTATTCCATATAACTAAATAGTTAGAGGTATATAACTAACTTTATGGCTGGAGGTGTGAAAATTTGAGATTTAGGATAAATCATTTCTCTTGTTGTTGATTTTCATTTTAAAACTCCTCTAAACACATTTCATAACTCGTTTTCAGAAAACCCTTTATAAAGGAACTCTTTTACGAGATTAAGTTTTTGGATGTTGACGGTGGTGCTTGGAAACAATATTGGAGTATCCATTATAGAGAGAGAGAGAGAGAGAGAGAGAGAGAGAGAGAGAGAGAATGAGTTATGATAATGAGAAGTTGAAGGTATTCTATGTTGTTGTTGGGTTTTCTGTGTTGAAAGATGAAAATGAAGTTAATTAGGATGGTTCTAGATCTTCTGAGTTTTCCAGGTTGAAAATAAAGAAAAAGGGAGAAGAAGATTAGCATTCTTAATTTTTAAAGGAAAAAATGGGGAAAAAGTGCCCGTTATGAAAGGTAAAGTACCCAAACAAATAAATAAATAAATAAATAATAGCCTGGAGGGACTATTAATTAGGGGTATATTAATTAACGAATAATAACAATAAATGTAAAGAAATCTCAAAGCAATTTAGTAATAAAATCTCTCATCAAAATAAAAATTAAAAGTATAAAGTAAACCCTTTAAAATTCTACCACTAGTGATGTTTTTAGACAGTACTACTTTTGCCCATAAATATAAGTTTATATTAAAAATTTCATTCTTATTAAAAAAAGTTGATAGTGTAATTAATATAACTTCTCATATTCTAAGATTAGATAATACTACTTTTGCTCTTAAATATAATTTCATATAAAAATGATTAAAATGTCATTTGTATATTAATGTATTCAATAATAATTTTTTGTATTCCAAGACAAATTAGTATTATTAATTAAGATTGTGTTTGAAAAAAAATATTAAATGCATTATTCATCAACAAAGTTTCTCATGGAATTTAAATCCACGCCTTATTGGTTGTGGGTATTATTCATAATTTTTCCGAAGTAACCTAGAAATTCACGCCTTTTTTATTACCAGTTTTAATGATAATGTGTTGTTTTTTTAGTTTCCAAAAATTATTTTAAAATAAATTTATGTCACCGAATATATTAATGGGCTAAGTCGCGGACTAGGTCGCTCTCTTTAAGACGTTTTGCGGCACTGCCCAAATTGTGCAAGGCAGACTATCAACCACGAAAAAGGACTACGACACAAAAAACCGCTCAAAAAAGGACTGTGGTATGAGGACCACTCAAAATCGAATGGACTACGTCATAAAAACCGCTCTAAAAGGGAAGTGATATTATAACCGTTCAAAAATCGAAGCAACAAAAAGAAAATGGGAGAAATGGCTCGGAAATATATCGAGCAAAATATAAAAGGGAGAAAAAAGAAAGTTGGGAAATGCATCCAACTTTGGTATAATTATCACAAGAGTTTGAAACTCATTATATAGTGATGGAAGTAAACTCACATATGTTTTCTATCCAATGTGGAACTTTAGTATTTATAAAGTTGAAAACAACTCAATATATGAGATTTTTCTAATGTGGGACTTCAACAACTTCTAAATTCACACACTATGTTCCAACAATCCCCCACTTGAATTAAAAAAAAATGTTTTTGAAGTAGCATCAAACGCGTCTATAAGATTGTGCGTCAAAAAGGTGTCTCCTGATTTGAACATTTGCATAGTAAGATTCAGATTCAACAAGAGTGACTCGTAGTCTTGAACTCTATCTCTAACATCAAACCCACAGACAACTTTTTCATGTGGTGTATTTTCAAAAGTCTGTGCATTAATGGCTCTGCACGTCTATCCCAGTATAGTGAATGCTCTGGAAATTTTGCTTCAAAATTCCATAAGTGGCCCCACTTCCACATTCACATATGTGAGTCTATCAAGAGTATTCCTATAGCTAAGTACTCCACTCTGTTGAGGAAAAAACCTTTTTGATATATGTTTTAATGACAACAAACCTTTTGAATTAAATGATTGAGTTTTATGAATGGTGGTATACTAATGATTTCACTTAAGTTTTGTTTAAGGAACATGAATGCATAAGTAAACAAGCAAGAATCAATTCACTTCATCAAAGTGCACAAATCAATTATCAGACTATGCTAGAAACTCAAACAAGATCATTGTTAGAGAAGCAAGATCAAAACTGAAGATCCAAGAACATTCTGGACAGCACGTCACCAAAGGATGATGTCACTAGAAGATGACGTCAACAGAAGATGATACCTCAAAAAGACGTCACCAGAGGATACCTCCAGAAGACGTCACCAGAGGATACCTCCAGAAGACGATATCAGAGGATACCTCCAGAATACTATCAGAGGATACCTCCATAATACTATCAAAGAATACCTCCAAAAAATACTATCAGAGGATACCTCTAGAAAATACATTCAGAGGAAGAACCAAGTCTGTTCTTGAACATCAGAATGTCCAGAATGATCTTCTGTCAAGAATGATCATCAGTCTCCAGAAATGACATCAGTCCAGAATGATACAATCATTCTCCAAGAACATTGAACGATCTTGAAGTATATGAAAATCATAGCAGATCCAAGAAAAGATCAGGAAAACATCCAGAATGATCAAAACTGAACCTCCAGATTGATTATCAATCTCCAGAAAGTTCAGATACTAGGACTCCAGATTGATTATCAATCTCCAGAATTTTCATTAACATTCTGCAGAAGTTCATCATCATTCTCCAAAGCTATTTTGACATAATCAAAACTCCATATCAATTCAAAGATAGGATTCAAGCAAAGCCAAGAAATCAGCATAATAAAGAACAAAGAACATTCTTGACATAATCTGGAAAACGGAGAATGTTCTCCAGGTCATGATAGCATAAAGACCAATCAATCTCCATCACTTAATTGAAGTTATTGCCTCTGTAATTTACATCAGTATTAAGAGTACATGACAAGGAACAGATGTGATCAATTACAATCAAAAGAAACCATTCGAATCACAAAGAAAAAAGGCCATGAATCAAGATGCCCAAGCAAGACTGAACAATCTCCAGTTTTGTTGTCAAGACTGATAAACGATCTTGACAATGTACAAGGCATCAGGACAGCTTCCAGTATGTTCAAAAATTCGTTCAGATTGATTATCAATCTCCAGGAAACCCAAAAGCTAAAGCTCCAAATTGATCATCAATCTCCAGCAACTACACTACAGTTTTCTGCAACAACTTTCTGTGATCTCTTCAAATATGTTTCAATCAAGTTCAAGACTCAAATTCAAGCTACAAAGCATCATCACATATCTGCAATATTGAATGACCATTAAAGCTCAAAAATTACTGATCAAGAATAAAGAATTTAGCCCAGTCAAAACAGAAATTAAAAATAGTCAAAGCTAGATTATTTTTAATCAGAAATATTGTCATTGGTCAAGCCTGACAATAGCACTACCAACGGCTCTATTGACCTCCATTTACTGCTCTCACGCCTATAAAAGGAAGGCCAAAACTCAGGGAAAAATAAGAGCTTCAAGTACAAAGCAAAACATCACTCACATACACTTACATACTTGAAAGCTTCTCAATCACAAACAAAAGATTCAGTTCTATTTTTTCTTCTTCATATCAGAATCATTCTACTGAATTCTTTTGTCAAGAATCTAATCTCAAACACGAGTTGAGCGTACTCAGATTCTATCCAAAATCAAAAGACATTCAAGTGCCAAGATATATCATCAATCACTCACATTCATACTTGAAAAGTCTCACAAGAAATCAGTAACATTCATTCACGAATTCATTGTTATTAGCTTACTGAAATCTCTTGTAAAGAATCTAAACCTCAAACAAGAGTTAAGATTAAATCAGATTCTATAAAAACACTCTACATCACTATTGTGTAAACTCAAGACTATAAGAGGTGTTTATAGCTTGAGTAGTTTGTTTAGAAAATCCTTTTAAGATTAAAAGGTGAAGTGTAAAATCCTATCAAGGTTGATAGGTGACCTGATTGAATTCCTTTCTGAGTGGAGAGGATTAAAGTTTGTAACAAATCAAGGTTGATCTGAGCTAGGTGCTGCAAAACCAAGAAGGTTCTTTGTTTTGAAAACTTAGTGGAAAATCTCACCGTTGTGAGGACTGGACGTAGCCCGAGTTGGGTGAACCAGGATATATTTGTGTGTGATATCTCTTCCCTTATCTTTATTTACTTTCAGTATATTAATTATCAAGTTAAATAGATAAACTGAACTATTGATTTTAACTAACCAATAACGTTCTCTGTTTTCTGGTGAAAACCAAGAACGTTCTCCGTTTTCTGTCTTTACAACCAATATCAATCTTGAGTTATTTTCTTATGTTTTTAACAGGAATTTTAAAAGGGCGAATTTACTATTCAAACCCCCTTTCTTGTAAATCGACATTGCTACATCACACTCCACATGGAGTATAGATCTCATTAACAGTTTCTATTATCTCATCCTATCATCGCTTCAGGAATCATGTTTCTCTTATATATAATAGCATGTTGATCTCATATCACTTCACGACTTGTTATTACCCATTGAACCTAGCTCTTGAGATCTCCAGTCTTTAAGGTCGGGTTACCATCATGAGTGACTCTATAGGAATTAGTCTCATCCTTTTAGATGTATTTAGGACTTTCTCTCTAGCTAAACCTTTCGTCAAAGGATCTGCTAAATTCTCATTAGTGCGTACATGATCCACTATAACAACTCCTTTAGAAAGTAACTCTCTAACAGTATTACGATTACGACGTATTTTTCGTCTCTTACCGTTGTAATAATGATTCTCAATCTTTGCAATAGTTGCAGTACTATTGCAGTGGATCAACACAGCTGACATAGGTTTTTCCCATAAAGCAATCTCAGCTAGCAAACATCAACCATCTCATTTCTTCACTAGCAGTAGCTAGTGCTATCATTTCAGACTCCATAATGGACTGAGCTAGTATCGTTTGTTTCTTTGATTTCCAAGATACAGTATCGCCGGCTATACTAAAAATACAGCTACTGGTTGCTCTGGAGTCATCTGAAAAGGTGTTCTAATCAACATCACTATATCCTCAAGGACGGTAGGAAATCTTTGATAATGTAATCCAAGACTCACGGTCCTTTTCAGGTATCTCATGACTATTTCGGTAGCGTGCAATGTAACACCCCAATTTTTATAATAAACTATTTTATTAATGAAATAAGATTTTAAATAATTAATTTGATATTAATATTATTTTAGAATATATGTTGATAGATTTTGTGATTAGTTTCCGTTATATGGATGTTTTCTATGACGTGTTAGTTTGATATATATTATATTATATTAAATGAGTGATATAAATAATAAATATTTTATTTTATTATTTTATATGTTTTTCTAAAAGTAATTGTATTTTAGTGTAATATTTTAAAGAATAAGATTTCATGCGATATTATATTTCAATTATTTAGAACTATTTTCTATTTTTAGTTACTTATTTTATAAATAATTATCTTGGGATAGTAGTGATATTGTGTTTGATTTACTTTATTTTTATATACTTGTTATGACGTTGTGATTTTATATATATTTATTATGATTTTGTAATTAATATAAAATGTAGATGTTATATTTATTTATTTTATAATTTCGACTATTCACTAATGATGGTAATATTTTAATTTGAGTATATGAAAAAATAAATATTATTATAGTGCTTATTTGGAATATGATAATTTTGGTTATTAATGTATTTTAAAAGATTAATTATTTTATAAAATATTAGTTTTAGAATAAAAGAAGAAGAAGAAGAAAAGAAAGGAACATATAAGAAAAGAAGAAGAAGAAGAAACTAAAGGAACCAGCGACACAGACAAAAAAAAACGCACATCCTCTTCCTCTCAAATTCATCCCACCAACTCCTTGCCATTTGAACCAATCCCAACTTCTATCCCATACAAAATCGGCCACTGAATCCATTTTTGGCATCAATTTTATCAATCGTGGCTCCGTTTCATCAGAAACAGCTGCGCTATTTTTCTTGTGCGAGCTGTTTTTGGCCGATTCCGATCACCACGTTTGTCGTATCAAAAAACTGACATCTTTTTTGGATTCCTCTCGTCGAAACCTTCAAGAAGCACTACTCATTTGCATTTTTCGGTGAAGTTGATGTCGGACCCTTCCGGCGCTCTGACAAGTCAGTGAGACTTTTTCTGCAGTTTTTTTTTTCTCGTCGTTTTGACTCTATTTTTGCTTCAACAATTATTATTAATTATTTAGCATTAATTTCTATGCTCCACATAATTTATCAGTCACGTCTCAGCGATTTTGTGAACTCGCCGTTTATTTGGATTCACTCGCTGTACGTTGTCAATCTACGGTTGCTGTTGAAAACTTCCATTGATTTCTGTGATTAGAGAAAGCGTCTAAATAAGGTAAGGGGTGAGAGAGCGTTTGAATTTATGAGTATAATATATTTTGAGATGAACGGGAAAACCGTATTTCCCAATGATTCATTCGGGGCTTGCTACGTACAGCAGTAGCCCTTTGAGTGATAAATTGATTAATGTGAAAATATGGAAACTATGAGATTAAAATTTGGAATAAAAATATTTATAAAGTGTTGATTGATTTAATTTTGTTAAATGTGTGTTATTTGATATTATCGTGATATTTGATTTATTTTCGTTAAATGTGTGATATTTAATATTATTGTGATATTGGATGTCGAATGAATTTTATGTATGTTTGATTAGATGAGTTTTGTGATGTGATAATAAAATATGGATGCATTGTGATGAGTTTATGTGATGATAATGATGTATGATTAATAATTGTGATGTTATAAATTTGTGATGAGGATATTGAAGTAACCCCATAATTGATGGAGTGGTGATGATTCCAATTTGTGTTTGAGATTATGGTCTTAATGGAGTATCATAGGCCAACGATGGGAGAAAATAAATATTGAGAATTTTTGAAGTGGAGATTATTTTGTCACCATATAGGTAGGGCCTGACAAGCCTAGTGATTCCAGGGAAGTACAACTGAATGAGCCTGATTGTGGCGGTCTGCTGTTGAGCCTTAGGGCAAGATTGTTAGACCTTGGAGGTATTCGGGTGGGGAATTCCTAGGTGACTTGGAGATAGCACTCCTAATGTCGGGAGCTACCATGCAACACACGTTTACCTCGACTGTCGCGTATATGTGTCTCGGGTTGAGTTGAGCGGATCTATGAGGACAGAGCCAATTTGAATTGTCCGTCCACCGGGATGGTGGCATAGTATAAAGTCTCCTAACCAAGTACTTCAGAGTTAGAATGGTACCACATTGTGAAGTAGAGTCTAAGCTCATGCATAACATTGCATCTTCTTGTGATTGTTTTGTTGTGATTAATATGTACCGTGTGCGATAATAATTTCTTTTAGATGATTTGATGTTATAGTGAAATATATTGGTTTCTCGTTAGTGATTTTGACTTTATAATGTGATGTTTCTTTTCTTGAAGAACGTTTGTATAATGATACGGTTTATTATGATTGATTGCGTGTTCTTCTTACTTATATTATACTATAAACATGATTTCAAAACTCACCTCCTTCGTTGTTTGTGTTCGTCTGGCTTGGCCCTGCGTTTGCGAAATCGCAGTTATTACAGGTTAATGAGTCTTGAAGTTCAAATTTGGGAGAAACTCCGCTCTGATAGGTGATACCGGGAATTAAGGGTTGTAATTTATATTTCACTTTCACTTGTTTAATTAGAAAAGACCTTTTGTATGAAAACCTTATAAGTACGAGTAAGTTTTTGGAATTAAATCAAGAAATTATAGTTAAGTCAAGTTCATTGAGATTGCATTGTTTTAATTAAGAAATAAAGTTAAATTTTTACGTGTGTATTTAGAGGAACGTGATATCATAAATTAGTTATAAAAATTCTTATTTTCTTGAAAACATATTTTCTTTATCCGCTGCGAATTAAATAAAAAAAAATCTCGTATAAATTATTTTATATGTTGTTTTGGGATTTAGGGTGTCACATGCAATGCTCCATATACTAGGTCTACTGGTAAATCTGCACAATTGTTCCACGACGTAGGCAATGTCGGGTCTAGTACAATCAGTGGTATACTTGAGGTTGCCAATGATGCTCGCATGTTCAATTGTCTAACACCTTCACCGGTGTTCTTGAAAAATTTCACACTTGGATCATATGGTGTGCAAGCAAGTTTACAGTCAAAGTATTTGTATTTCTTATGATCTTTTCAACAAAGTGAGACTGATCCAAAGAAATTCCCTTTTATGACCTAGTAATCTTGATTCCAAGGATTACATTCGCTTCTCTGAGGTCTTTCATATCAAAGTTGTTACTCAACAATGATTTCACAATATTTGCAGCATGAATGTTTGAACTAAATATGAGTAAGTCGTCTACATAGTGATATATGATAGTACAAATGCCATTTTCAGATTTGTAATAAATACATTTGTCACTTTCATTCACTTTAAACTCATTCAATATAATCAAGTTATCAAACTTTTCATGTCATTTCTTAGGAGCTTGTTTAAGACCATATAAAGATTTATCTAACTTACAGACCTTGTCTTCTTATCCATGAATTACAAAACTTTCAGGTTGTTCCATATAGATTTCTTCTTCCATGTCACTATTTAAAAAGTTGTTTTGACATCCATTTGGTGTATCATCAAGTTATGAATAGATGCTAATGAAATGGGTATCCTAATGGATGTTATCCTAGTGCTGTTGAAAAGGTATCAAAGAAATCTATGTTTTCTCTTTGTCTAAAACCATTGGCTACAAGGCGAGCCTTGTATTTATCAATAGTTCCATCGGGTTTTATTTTCTTTTTCAAAATCCATTTACAACATATTGGTTTGTAACCAGGAGACAAGTCTACTAAGTGGCAAGTCTTGTTAGACTCTAGAGAATTCATCACATCGTTTATAGCTTCTTGCCATAAATCTGCATCCAATGATGACAAAGCTTCTTGAAGAATTGTAGGATCCTCTTCTAAAGTATAGGTCATATAATCGAGTCCATAATCTTTAGCAACTTTGACTCTCTTACTTCTATAAGTTTATGTTTCTCCTTGTTTGCTGCTTTCAATGCTTCTTGTCGTAGGAACATGACTTGGTTCGCTGCCCCCACTATTTCTCGATTTGAAAGGAAATTTATTTTCATAGAAGTCAACATTATTTGAATATACGATTACTTACGCATTTAGGTTATAAAACTTATACGCTTTGTTGTTTAGTGCATACCCAATGAATACGCATTCATAAGTTCTATTGACGAGTTTAACTCGCTTGGGATCGAAGATTCTAACATTAGCCAAACAATCCCAAGTTCTAAAATAAGACAAGTTCAGTTGTCTTTTCTTCACTATCTCATATAGAGATGTTTTATTTTTAGATTTAGGAACTCTAGTAAAAACATAGAAAAACGTAAAAATAATTTCCCCCCACTAGTGATATGAAGCACTAGAGTTAAGCATAATAGCAACAACTATTTGAGTAAGAGTTCTATTCTTTCTTTCAACTTTACCATTCATTTCAGGAGAATATGGTGCAGTTTTTTTCATGTATAATTCCATGCAATTTATAAAACTCATTTAATGAACTAGAATCATATTTAGTTCCTCTATTACTACAAAACCTCTTAATCTTTCTACTAAATTGATTGTCAATTTTAGGTACAAAGATCCTAAACATGTCAAGCGTTTTAGTTTTATTTTTCATTAGACATACAAAAGTATAGTCAGAATGATCGTCAATAAAAATGATAAAATAACATTTTTCATTTCTTGTTAACATCCCATCAAGTTCACATATATCGGAGTGTAATAAATCTAAAGACTCATATTCTCTAACTACAGATTTATGTGAACTCTTAGTTATTTTAGCTTGACTACAAAAATCACATTTTTTTTCAAAATCATTTAAAGATAACTTTGGAATTAAACCTAAGTTACTTAAGTCTGAAATAACACTTGTTCATGTGACAGAGTCTAGCATGTCAAATATTAAAATCACACAACATGTAAACAAAAGGAGGAGACATTCTTAATTTCAACATTTAATTTAAACATGCCTCAGGTGTACCATTTGCCAACAAAAATATCATAGTTGAAATTAGTGTACAAATCTGCTCCTATAGAGTAAGTAAACTCTGCCTTATTTGAAAAAAAATCATAAACAAGATTCTTTTCTTAACTCTAGAGACGGGTTTGCTGGAACCAAGTTGGTTTTACATTTAGAATTTTGATGTTAACAAAAGTAGTTTATGAGAACAATATATTTGACTTCAAATAGTATGAAAGAAGATATAGTCAAGATTTGTAAAAGATTTGATCAAGATTTGAAGAAGATTTGGTCAAGATTTATCTACAACAAATTATGAACATAATCAATATGAAGAATTTACAATCTCAATCTAAACAAAAAAAGGAACATAATCAATTTGAAGAATTTACAAACGCAATCTAAACAAAATACGATTCAAAATTAAACAAGGACCAAATTGAAGCCCAAATTTCAACTATAAATAGATACTTAAATGTGAAGAAGAAAAACATCGAAAAGCAGAAAAAAATAGTCTTAGAGTTCAAAGAGAGAAATACTCGTTTCAAGTTAGAAATATTTTTTGAGTGTTATTTTCTTAGAGTGTGAGAGTTATTATTATTATCAGCTTTTCAGAAGCAACTACTCAAGTTCCAATCTCTTGTATCCAACTCGATAGTTGTTTAGTTCCTTCTTCAATCTGGGGCTGTCAGGTTGTTAGGAGAAGACTTGGCTTGTAGGGTCAAGGTGGTATTGTTCCTCAAAAGTCTGGGATTGTCAGGCTGTTTGGGAAGATTGGCTTGGAGGGTCAGGTACTTTGTAATTCAAGGTATTTGAATTAGTGGATTAAAACCTTCTGAATGAGGGGACTGGATGTAGCCAAATTAGTGGTGAACCAGGATAAATCTATGTGTCAAGTTAATTATGCTTTCATTGCTTGCTACCTCTAAATCCGATTGCTTCTACTCCAAGTAAGTCACCAAAAACCAAACTATTTTAATTTATTTATAAATTATCAAAAAGTTATCAACTTTGACAAACATAATTCAACCCCCTTCTCGTATTTGCACCTTCAGGTTTATTATACTCTTTAGAGAAAATTCTTTTGTCGATAATAACAATCAATTTGAAATTCATCTAAAGTCATACCTTAAGAAATTATCTCATGAACTATCTTTTGAATTTCACAGAAGTAAACCTCCATGGATTTGTCATCTGATACTTGAGGTAGCGGCTACATCACACTTTTTAGCTCCAACTTCCTCGGTATCATATTTCTTTTTTATAGCATCCCAAACCTGTCTAGTAGTATTGCTGGAATTGTAGTATTCATACAGATCATCAGTAAATCCATTAAGAATATAATTCTTATAGAGGTAATCATTATCCTCCCATGGGTTAATTCTTCAGCTTTCGTATCTTTTTTGTTTGCCTCAATGGAACAGTTTATTGAAATGGGAGTCACCAGAACTAGATCAGTAATCTCTTTGGTTGACATGGCAAAAAGAAACGTCTTAAAATTGTTGTTTTTTTTAGTTTTGAAAAACTATTTCAAAATAAATTTATGTCGCCGAAGATATTAATGGGTTAAGTCGCGGACTAGGTTGTTCTCTTTAAGACGTTTCGCGGCACTGCCCAAATTGTGCAAGGCAGACTATCAACCACGAAGCCCCCAGGATAAAACAGTTGAGATACACTGTATCGGAATTCCACTGTACCATAGAAAACCGTTCTAGAATTACACCCTCAATATATATGTTAAAACCACTCTTAATATGACAGTTAAAGTCACTCTCAATATGGCGGTTGAAGCCACTCGCAATATGATACTATGACCACTCATAAATTAAAAGGACTGCGGCACAAAAAACCTCTCAAAAAAGGATTATGGTATGAGGACCATTAAAAATCGAATGAACTACGACATAAAAATCACTCTAAAAGAGCAATGGTATTATAACCACTCAAAAATCGAAGGGACTGCAACATAAAAACCGCTCTAAAATGACAATGGCGTTAGAACTACTCAAAAATCGAAGGGACGGAAAGAAAGGGGAGAAGTCGCTCAGAAATATATCGATCAGAATATAAAAGGGAGAAAAGAAAAAGTTGAGAAATACATTCAACTTTGGTGTACTTTTCACAAGAGTTTGAAACTCATTATATAGTGATGGAAGTAAACTCGTATATTTTCTATCCAATGTAGGACTTTAATATTTATACATTGAAAACTACACAATATATGAGATTTTTTCAATGTAAGATTTCAACAATTTTTAAATTAATACACTATATTTCAGTATAATGCTTAGTCAATTTCAATCTCTCTAACCTCAAAAATATTACTAAATGAATGTCACTGATAACTTTATTGTGTAGGTCTACAAGTACTTTATACACATTGCATATGAGTTTTGAAAATCCCTAAATACTGAGATTGATTTCTACTATTTTAAATCCTTAACATAGGTCCTTAAGACATTTATTAGTATTTTCTTGAAAATAAAAATACTTGTGCAGGGTCAACAAGTAGTTAATACACATTGCATACCAATAAAAAAAATACATTTACATGTATAAATAAAATTTTATATCAATTAATGTTATATCATTTTGTCTCAAAATAACTGATATATTTACTCATTTCACACTAATTAATAAAAGATGAATATAAAAGAGGGCTAACAGTTAGTTTACCAAATTATCTTTTATAAGCATAATTTGGTAACAAAAGTGAAGGATAATAAATTATTAGTGATGTACGTAATATAAATTACTCCTTCAATCTCATAATAATGATTGTATTTGCAAGAATTTTTTTTTCCAAATTAATGTTTTTAATACAATTTTAATTTTATTTTACTAATTTTACCATATAATTAATATTATCCATATCACTCTCAATTTATTATCCTCCACTTTACATTTATGATAATTGAAATCAACCAATAATTTATAAAAATAGTTTATTGATAAAATTATTTTCCGCTTTCTTTTATTTATCATTTTTCTTAATTCGTGTGAAATAGTTAAATACAACTATTGTTTTGGGATGAAGGGAGTAAATGATATAATTAGAAAAAAAAATCAAAACTACATTAAAAATGACAAAATCTTTTTATAACAAAATATTTTAAATAATAAAACTTATAAAATATCTTTAAAAAAAATCTAAAAATTATATAACGATAATTTATTACGCACTTGACATGAGCTACATACCAGTTAAGATTTAAATAAGATAGACAAAATGGATAATTGAATTTATTGTCACCTTCCATTAAAGCTATCAGATTTGGCTAAGCCCTTCGTGGAGCTAAGTTAGCCTCTAAACTATCAAAAGTTCAATTGTCGGCAAATAAATGTTTGTCTGGGGGGTCATATTCTAGTGAACAATGTCCTCATTAAGAGCCAAACAAAATCAAGGTATGTATGTTCCTATTCTAGATAGAAGATTTTTTTTTTACTAAATAGAAGATAGAAGATGAAAACGACATATTCCCATTTTGAAAATTTAACCACATACGATTCATTAAAGGGAACTTTAGATTGTGGGTTAAATAAAGGTTTAGATGGATTTCATAAAAAAAATGTTTGGATGAATTGCGTAATGTAATCACTGGCTCTAGGTTTTATTTAGCTTCCAAAATAATAAATTAAAATTGACATTTAAATATGTTTTTAGTACATGAAAATATAATGTAGGAGGGATTTTAGTTTGTCTATCATTTTTAGTTCCTAGCACATTTTTTATTATCTTGTATGATAAAAAAAAAAGTGCATTTGTTTTATATGCATTTGGTGTGGATCTTCACCAATTTCTTTAAATTCATTATTTTTTCTAAATTTGATATAAGCATAAAAAGTATATTTAAGTTAAGAACGATGCAAAAAATATCTAAGAAAATGCACTTAATTTTTCTATCTTGTATTTCCTCCATCTCAAAATATAAACAAAAATAGATTAAAAAAAAATAATATATTTAGTTTAAAATTTTAGACCAAATACATTAATTTTATATTTATATATTTTTATTTATGTTTTGTGAGGGAAGTATTTACGTAGCTAATAGAAATAATTAATTTCATGTATACTCTAATTCACATCTAAAAGCACTTCCTCCATTCTCCCCACTCCCTTACACTCAACCCTCTATTTTGAATAGTTCATATGTTATGAAGGCACAAGGGTTATTATCACTTGTCCCTCTCATTTCTCCCATGCCTACTCACATACCATTCATTGCTTTGTTTAAGAGATTTCTACCGACAATTTTATCCTTTTTAAATTTTACATTTTCGAAACTTTCGGAAGTTTCAAATTTTCGAAATAAGGATTACATTTCGAAAATTTGGAATATTTTGAAGTTTTTAAATCTGAAGAATTTCGAAAGTTTCCAAATCTGAAAAATTTCGAAGTTTCTAAATTTGAAAAGTTTTTAAATTTGGAAAGTTTCGAAATAGAAAAATTCCAGAATTTCGAAATTTTCAAAATAGAAAATTTCAAAATTTTTGGAAAGTTTCTAAATCTAAAAAAATATATAAATTTTAAAAGTTTCAAATTTTCTTAATTTCTATTTCCAAAATTTCGAAAGTTTGAAAAATCCAAGAAACTTACATTTCAAAAATTTCAAAACTTTTGAAAATCTGAAATCTTTGTATTTTGAAAGTTTCAAATTGTTTAAAACTTTAAAAAATCTGAAAAATTTGTATTTCGAAACTTTCAAAATATTCGAAAGTTTATAAATCTAGAAAATTTTCATTTCCAAAATTTCAAAACTTCGAATGATACTTACTTTTGAATTTAGAAGATTTGGATACTTTAAAATATAAGGCAGAATTCTATAAAGTTTTGAAAAAATTGGTGAAAAAACAAGTGGTAAATTTTTTTGAGAATTTTATAGATATTAAAAAGAACAAAAATGTAATTTTACGTTGGATGAAGGATGGGAGATTAAGCTACTCAAATTGTTTTGAAAGTTTCGAAATTCAGGAATTTTTCTATTTTGAAACTTTCTAAATTTGAAAACTTCAAAATTTTTTAGATTTAGAAACTTTCGAAATTCTCCAGATTTAGAAACTTTTGAAACTTTCCAAATTTTCAAAATGTAATTCTTATTTCGAAAATTTTAAACTTATGAAAGTTTCAAAAATTTGAAATTTCTGAAACTATTCATTTTTTAAAACTTATTATAAATGGTTAAAAAGATAAAATTGTTTTTTCATGTGTCTTGAGGGAGTGACAGGTACAGTTGTGGGGGTGCTCGGTAGAAATCTCTTTGCTTGATTGTTGCAGCTTCGAGGTGGTGTTCCCTATCCATTGTTGTTACATGTGATGGCTCTTTGTTTCTGCATGACTCCCAACACCTTTCCTCCCTCATCTAGCTTTAAAAGAGTTAAAGCTAGGCAGAGATAGCAAGAACGCCTTTCCACTACCAAGTGTATAAAAGATGGAAGAGACCTATCATATAGGGACTCGGATTATACCGTCGGGTCTGAATCAATGACTATGTAATCTGAAGTGTCGAATCTCAGAATAACTGTCCAAATTACTGACAATATGAAACTGCTTGAAGCAATAATAGTAACTGCAGCAAATTCAAGTCCATTATATAGAATAATATGCATGGAAAATCAACGATTTCTGTAAACTAAAAGATGTTTTTCTTCGTGCACCGATCAAAAATCAAACTCTCAACTAAATCATTAAAGAAACTAAACTAAATGATTAAAGAAACTAAATATTTATCACTTATATCATGCGACATTGTTTTAGATACTAAGTTTATGTAAATTTTCTAACTTGGTGTTATTTATACACTTGCTGATGAAATTCAAGTATTGGCATATCTTTATTGAGTTTTTGTATAGAACTCACTTCTGTAATTTAAATTTGATACGCCTAACAGGGGATTTCGATCCTTCTATCGATCATGATAAATATTCTAATCAACTATTCAACTTGCATTGCAAGGGAGAATCCTAATACAGAAACTGAAAGTGCATCTTCAAGAACATTTGCCACTCACTCTGAGGCGTGTATAAATAACAATTTTGACAAGCTATTCTAAGTCACATGTACATATTTTCAAAAATAAATGGTGATTCCAAATTCAAAACGGAAAAATTGACTTGGAATGACCTTCTCAAACTAGACTTGTTATGGAGATATGTGTGGAGTACATAGAACAAAAATAAAATAACTACTTTGTGGTATCAGTGGATGGTTCCTGTTCCTCCACGCCGCTGCCGTGAACCAACTGAATCAAAAAATAGAGTCAGTAACATGCAGCTGATTAACAATGATATAAAACTAATATAACAAAGAAAGAAAGGGATTGGGGAGGAGGTTCAAGAAGACGGTTTGTTGATAAACAAAACATCTGGTGTTTACCAAGGATCCCAGTTGCTCATACGCTCCCATCACTTTTGGATCTTCCTCATCTTCGTAACCAATTTGTACTATTCTAGGCCCGTTTACAGACCAAAAGGCTCTTCGACCTGCCTCCTGCAAAACAATGGCAGCTCACAGCATAAATCGGATGTATCAAGAAGGAGTATATCTAATAACTTAACTGATAGGTCAGCCAAAACCATTTTACATAAAAGGGTACCAAAAAATGCCCCTCTATAAATAATGGATTGATAAAGTAAGGTATATTTTTTTGGGTGGAAATAAAGGTATGCAATTTCTAATCCAAACTCAAGTCGATAGAGCAATGAATATTAAAATCACTACCAAATATAGAAAAACTCTGGAACATCTTTAAATCAGTATATAAACTAAGAATAGGTGCAACCATTTAATCAAGCCAGACTACGGTTTAAACTTCCATTGCCAAAGGAAAACAGTAATTACCTCCAACACCTGTGGTTATCAAACTAGAGAGTTTATGTATACACATGAAGTCACCATAGACTTGTAAGAGTTTTCGTAATACAAATATAATATTTATGACATCTATGTTATTATCGAAACACAATCTACTATGTGCATAATGAATATACAACATCCTAACTTAGTAATAAAGTTGTGTCAAAAAACTTATTAATAAAGCATAGCACGAACAAAATTTAAATATTCTGTAATCAACTGATAAACTAAGATGGCACAATTCAAGACCAGACTAGATCGGAGACCTACTCAAAAATACATAAACATGGCTTCAGAATTCAAACTTGACAAGACAAATTCACAAATTACAAGATAGTTTCACTACTCTGCACACAAAAATAGCAACCCAGTTTAAAATCTATAGACAAAATGACAAATCATAAAGCTCAAAATTACAAAATAGTGAAGGATGGTGGGACTGGTTACCCCTCATTGAAGCTGGATTCAGCTCGTAGGGACTAGTTTTCAGTTCTTCAGAACTAGGATTGTCTACCTCGTTAGAGCTGGATTCAGCTCATGAGAGCTAGGATTGTCTACCTCGGTATTCAGTAGAGCTGTTAGGTTAAATGCAAACTTGCAATGGTGGGCTTGTTCATGTTTTCTGGTTTGTGACTTGTTTATGCTTTGAAGATATAGGCAACATTGTTCACCTCCTTTGCAAATGGATTCACGTTGGTATGTTAGATGCATTTGTGGAGTCGAGTGCCACAACTGAGGCTTATGTTTTGTACCCTTTGGACTTTGTCATTCAGCTTTTGAATTTTGGGTTTTTTAATAAACACTGAACCACTGCCATCTTAGACATGAGGGGAAAAATAACCATTATGCTGTAGACTCATTTATTATCCTCGAACTCTGATTCTAGGTGGGTCTGTATGAATCTATGTGAATGAGTGTACTCCAGTTTACAAAAATGAATTTGTGAGCAAGTTAACTAAATTTGGATATTTGGAGTCGTAAACTCATTTTGAGTATCAAGATATATATATATATATATATATATATATATATAGAGAGAGAGAGAGAAGGAGAGAGATTTTATAGTAAACTTATGAAGTAGGGTTACAACAGATGTTCCAATTAATATACCAAAGGACAAAATGTGATTTTTCTATTAAGATTCTGAAAAACAATATTGTTTCAGTGTATAGTGCAAATAAGTACAGATTAGAGATAAACTTTTTGTCTTCAAATCTAATATGTAGCAGAAAAGAAAAGAACAGTTTAAGGAGAAAAAGGGGTAAAATTTTTAAGTTTACCTGCAATAAGATCAAGTATATGGCTTCCAATGCTTGAGTACGAATTTCCGGATCATTAACTGGTTCACGTTCAATCGATAGTGCAGTCCCAAGTTCAAGTGGCATTTTCATTCTGTCCTCCTCACTGTAGATCTGCAAAAAATTACTTTTATCAAAGCAAGTGACACAAGGCATGAAACAGGAAACTAACCTAAGTACTCAAGATTACATTCTGAAAGTATGCCAGAAGATCAGATTGCTGTAAGTAATGAGGCCAATGAAATAATTAACATTTTATATAATAAATTGAGTTTGAGCTTATATATGACTTCCACAATGATATTTTAACCTCATAACAAAAAAGGACAAACTCAAATGGATATACAAGATAATCTCTTGGCGATGTACAGATAGACATGAAGCAAACTACATGTCTTGAGCAGTTAAATATCTTTTGGGTTGGGTTGGACGAAATATATTCCTCTGTATGCAAAAGATTAATGTTTTAAGTTCAGAAAAAGTAGAGTGTGTAACCTTGTTGCCGGCTACAGGAAGAAGTAATGCAGGCCAGAGAAACTCAGAAACCAAAAGCAAATTTTGTAGCTGATTCTCAGCTTCAAAACAACAGTTGCGTATAGTTCCAGAAACCTGATAGCAATCAAATATTTCAACAATATTTAGCTGAGCATAGATCCAAGCAATTAGAATTTAGTCCTTAGTAAGCTTAGCCCATACAATTTTTAATACTGACCAAAAAGAACTACCAATGTAAGCTTAGCTCTTAGTAGTTAGTAATAATAACTGAATGTACTCACAAAAGTCAATGTTATTGTTATGGGGAAACCAATATTTAACATAAATTAAAAGTAAACAATTCAAACATTTGCCAAGGCTGGGAAACTGGAACATTTAGGGCGCAGTAATTTCGCACATACCCCTTTCTTTCTCAGTGAACTATTTGAATCGAACTGTCTAATTATCTGCTTCAAGAGACCTCGTTTTGGGTCGAGTAGAAGCTCCCTCCCTTCCCGCTGCTTTGTTATGTTAACAAGTATGGAACCAACATGTTCAAAAGAGTCATCTGGTAAAAAACAATTTGCTGAATCAGCATGACAATTATCAACAACGTCAACAGTACAAATTAAAATGACATTTTATAGTAATGCAGCAAACTGTTGAACACCCAAGTTATATGTTTCCCTAAAATCTTTATCACCGTATTTCAAACAAATTTGAATATTAACAGGGGTCTCAGCTGCTCAGGTTAGAGAAAATTGTTCGTAATTCAATAACACACCAAGATATCAAACAGGTGAAAAATTCAGCTACATTTGGATTGGTTTATGAACAACTTATCTGAGTTAGCTGCTCTCCCATAAGCGCTTGACAAGGTGTTTGGGAAAGCTTATGAAAACAGCTTATCACATGTCGGCGATATGTAAAAACAGCTTCTACTAGAAATAGTTAATATAAAATAGTTTGATCATAATTTACGTTTGACTATAGAAATAACTTACACATAAATGCTTCTATGATAAGCGTTTATCCTATAAGCACTTAATTAAGTTGTTTATCCAAAACGATTCTTAGAGCATAGTTATACTAAGTTCAGAAGGACATACCATCATTCTCATGGGTGGTTCTACAAAATGATCGCACAAGCTTCATAACGTATAATCCACGCACTTTCTCATCTTCAGTCTGACAACAAGAGTAGAATAGTGAATTGACAGCGAACAAGTGAAAATCAACCAAACATTTTTCACAACACAACAAATAACAACAGCCCATTTACAATCTTTAACTTCATAAATTCCCATAGTCTTGTTAACTTTATACTTCTTTAATTCTTTTTAGATTAAGCTTCAATAAAATGTATTCAGTCCAGAGGATAAAGCAAGTAACATCAATGGTTGATGATTAAATCAAAACTATTGATGTTACGTGTACATGTGAAACAAATCATGCATGTATTGAAATGCAAACCGTTGATTTGTCCATTCAACATTGAGATTACTTACTTTATTCTTCTAATTTGTGTTATCAGTTGCGGATTGCAGAAAATAGAAAAACACCAAAAATCCGCTATGTGAAATAGCAGATAGCATAGCGATCAAATAGCGAAGGCCACATAGAGATTGAAATAAGTAAATTACATATAAAAAAAGGCATGTTGCATACAAATAAAAAAGGGAATGGAGTCACGGCATAGCTTATATATTGAAAAGTGTAATTTATTGAGGAAATGATCTTTTCATTTCTTGAATCAAAATGGTTACAATTCTGGTTTTTAAATACAGCATTCCCTAGTCTAATAAATAAATCAGAATTAAATAGGAGGGATTTACTGTACAAAGTCCCTTGATATTCTCTACAATTATCCTGTATAATATAATAAATTATTTACAAAATAACCAGTCAATAAATGACTTATTCTCAACCACAATTTTGGAATCCAACACTCCCCCTCAAGCTGGGCAGAAGATGTCAATCATGCCTAGCTTGGACCTTAAGTTCTCAAAATTAGATTTGTGAAGGGCCTTGGTCAGTAAGTCTGCAATTTGGTTCTGGGAAGGGATGTATTCCAACTTGATAATTCCACCATCTATCTTTTCTTTTATGAAATGTCTATCTATCTCCACATATTTCGTTCTGTCATGGTGGACTGAATTTTTTGCAATATTGATGGCTGCCTTGTTGTCGCACCATAGGCTCATGGTGGAATCTGTTAGTACTCCTAATTCCTTAAGCATTCTCTGTAACCAAATTCCCTCACAAATGCCATGAGCCATTGCTCTGAACTCAGCCTCTGCACTACTTCTAGCCACCACCGACTGTTTTTTACTTCTCCAAGTAATCAAGTTTCCCCACACATATGTGCAATATCCACTAGTTGACTTGCGATCAGTCAATGAACCAGCCCAATCTGCATCTGTGAACACTTTCACACTCCTAATTGGGTCCTTTTTGAAGTGAAGACCTCTCCCGGGTGTCTTTTTGAGGTACTGCAAAATTCGAGTCACAGCTTTCATGTGATCTTCAGTTGGCTTATTCATGAAACGACTTACCATACTCACTGAGTAACCAATATCTGGTCTAGTGTGAGTTAGGTAAATTAGCTTTCCTACCAATCTTTGGTATCTCTCCTTATCAACTTGGGTACTGCCTTCTTGTTCTGCCAATTTAAGGTTAGGTTCCATCGGTGTATCTGCTGGCTTGCACCCTAACATTCCAGTTTCTTCCAACAGGTCTAGCACATATTTTCTTTGGGATACGTAGATTCCATGTTAGGAACGAGCAATCTTCATCCCAAGAAAATATTTTAGGTGTCCAAGGTCCTTGACCTCAAATTCTTTAGCTAGAAATCTCTTGAGTTCTTCTATCTATTTGTCATCATCGCCTGAGATTATGATGTCATCCACATAAACAATAAATATTGTCACCTTTCCTTCACTAGAATGCTTGACAAACATTGTATGGTCGGTTTGGCATTGAGTAAAGCCATGACCCTTAACAACTCGGGTTAGTCTTTCAAACCATGCCCGTGGGGATTGCTTAAGACCATAAAGTGATTTCTGGAGCTTGCATACCTTGCCAATTGTTTGGGGAGTTTCTAGGCCAGGTGGTATTTTCATGTATACCTCTTCTTCGAGTTCACCATTTAGAAAAGCATTCTTGATGTCTAGTTGGTGTAAGGGTCAATCTAGATTTACAGCTAAGGAGATAATGACACGAACAGAATTTACAACTGGTTTTTTTTCTTCTGGCAGCTCCACAAATTTCCATGTTCCATTCTTGTCCAGTGCTTTAATTTCATCTTCCACTGCAGCCTTCCATTCAGCATGTTGGACAGCTTCTTGTACATTATTTGGAAGTTTAATGTTATCCAATACGGTGATGAAGGCCCTGTATTCTTGTGGCAGATTTCTATGAGACACATAATTGCCAATTGGATGTTGAGTGCATGATCTCACTGCTTTCCTCACAGCAATTGGTAAGTTAAGATCACTCTCATTTAGACCACAATTATCATTAGGCTCAAAAACAATATTACCTAGTAGAACTTCTAAATCTGTATTAGGATCTGTATTAGGTTCTGAATTTTGGATTGGCCTTGGAGATGTGCAGATTTCTTCCTCCCTTTGAGTTTTCTTCTTCCTTGTGTACACTAGTAGTTCTTTTTCCGGTTCTGTCTCAAATCTGGTTGCAGGATTTGCTGTTTCTCCAATCACAAGGTCAATTTCTGGTTCTACAACTTGCTATTGTATGGAGGTCTGTTCTGTTTCTAAAAAATGTTGCAAATTCTGCTGCTGCAAATTCTGTTCCATTTCATGTTGCAAATGTTGTTCTGTTTCCCAAGGTTGGGATTCTGCTATATTTTGTTCTCTCTCCCCCTGAAGGCCAACTTTGGGTTAGTAAGGTTGATTTTCAAAGAAAGTTACATCCAAGGAATGATAGAATTTTTTGCTTATGGGGCAGTAGCACCTGTATCCCTTCTTATTTGGCAGATATCCTAAGAATATGCATTTAAGGGATTTGGGCTCTAATTTTCCTTTGTTAGGCTGGTTGTCATGCACAAATGCAGTGCAGCTAAAGACTTTGGGAGGAATGGATGAAAGGATTTTAATGTGTGGGTAAATGGATAGAAGTGTTTGGCAAGGGGTTTTGAACTTGAGGGCTTTAGAAGGCATTCTGTTTATTAAATATGATGCTGAAAGGACGGTTTCACCCCAAAAATGATTTGGTACATTAGTTGATAACATAAGGGACCTAGTAACCTCCATGAGGTGCCTATTTTTCCTCTCGGCAATACCGTTTTGTTGTGGTGTTCACACAGCTGGTTTGGTGAATTATTCCATGCTTGAGAAGGTGAGATTTAAGGGAGTGGTGATAGTATTCACAGCCATTGTCAGTTCGTAGGACTTGGATTTTGGTTTGGAATTGAGTTTGGATCATATTGTTGAAGTTCTCAAAGATTTCTCCCACTTCAGATTTTTCTTTCATAAGGAACACCCAAGTAACTCGTGTATGATCATCTATAAAGGTCACAAACCATTTTGAACCAGTTATGTTCTTAACACGGGAAGGTCCCAAACATCACTATGGATTAATGAGAAAGGTTGGGATGGTTTATAAGATTGAGGAGGATAATGGTTGCGTGAGTGTTTGGATAATTGACAGATTTCACATTGAAACAAATTTGAATTTTTATTGAATAGAGAAGGAAACATTTTTTGAAGGTACATAAAGTTTGGATGTCCTAATCGATAGTGCCATAGCATGATAGCTTCCTCTAGGTTTTCACCACTTGATGCAGCAACATAGACTGAATTATTTCTTCTCTTCTTGAACTCACTAGCTTGAAGGAAGTAGAGACCTGCACATTCCTCAGCATTGCCAATCTTCCTCCCCGAATCCAAATCCTAAAATTCACATAGGTGAGGCAAGAATTTAGTGAAACAATTTAGATCTTGAGTCAATTTACTTATGGACAAAAGGTTGCAATTCAACTTTGGAACATAAAGAACTGAGTTAAGAGTAATGTCCTTGGAGATGATTACTGAGCCTTTACCAATCACTTTTGTTTTTGTGCCGTCTGCTATTCGTACCATAGAATTGTCATTGCATGGGGAATATTCATCGAATAGAATGATATCCCCAGTCATATGGTCTGAGGCTCCAGAGTCTACAATCCATGAGTTAGATATTCCCTTGTCAACAAAATAAACACATGAAGAATTACCTTTTTGGGCCAAGGCAGCAGTTGAGTGTGTGCTAGTGTTTTGAAGGGATTGTTGTAGCAATTTTTGCAACATCTCCATTTGTTCCTTGCTGAATGGACTTGGTTCAGGTGCTGGGGCTGCCAACACTTTGCCTCTTTCTGATGTGGCAGCATGGGCGCGAATGTCCCTGTTCCTAGATGGTTTCCAGTCTGCTGGTTTTCCATGAATGACCCAACATGTTTCTTTATTGTGGCCTGATTTTTTGCAGTGATCACACCAACCTCTAGATTTTTTGTAGTTTCCTTTCACACACAAGGCTGAACCTTCATTAATGGAGCTCTGATCCATGCTTCCAAGCATGACTTTCCTTCGGCTCTCTTCTCTTCTCACTTCTGAAAATACTTCTCTGATGTTGGGCAGAGGTTTGGTTCCAAGGATTCTTCCTCTTACATCATCTAGATTCTTGTTCAGGCCAAGGAGGAACTAGTATATTCGGTCTTTCTCCACCAGTTTTTTGTACTGTTTGCTGTCTTCAGGGCATTTCCATACTATATCCTCATAGATATCCAGTTGCTGCCAGTAACGGGTGAGGGTATGGTAGTAATCAGTGATTGTTGTGTCTCCTTGTCGCAGGTCATGGAGGAGACTCTTTATCTCGAATATGGCAGAAGTATTATCAGTATTTGAGTATGTCTCCTTGGCAGCGCTCCAGATCTCGGCTGCAGTGTTGTAATACATGAAGTTTTCGCCTGCTTCAGGGGTCATTGAGTTCAGTAGCCATGTCATGACTAAATTGTTCTCTAGCTTCCACTTTGGGTAATCGGGGTCCTTTTTCTCTGGCTCTTCAGCATCATCAGAGATGTAATCTTCCTTCCCTTTTCCTTGAAGGAAGATCCGGACAAATCTTGCCCATTGGGTGTAGTTTTGGCCATTTAATTTGTAGCCAGTGATGGGTATAGTGGTGTTTTCGGTCAGGTTGGTAATTGTGGAAGTTCCAGCTGCCTTTTTAGGGTTTGGGTCTGTGACTGAACTGCTTTCTTCAGCCATGGAATAATGGTGTTTTTTTTTTTTTACTTGGACCAGGTTTGCTCTGATACCATGTAAATTATTGAGGAAATGATCTTTTCATTTCTTGAATTCGAATGGTTACAATTCTGGTTTTTAAATACAGCATTCCCTAGTCTAATAAATAAATCAGAATTAAATAGGAGGGATTTACTGTACAAAGTCCCTTGATATTCTCTACAGTTATCCTGTATAATATAATAAATTATTTACAAAATAACCAGTCAATAAATGACTTATTCTCAGCCACAATTTTGGAATCCAACAAAAGGTATATGTATTACAGTGAATATAGAGTAATACTCACTAACACTTTAGTTTTTTATTATAAAAATAGGTCATGTTTCAAAGTCAAACTCATGCAGAATCTTCAGTTATATTATTTTTAAACAATCAAAAAAATTATATTTTTCCACTGTTGCCGCTATTTCGGCTAGAAGAGATTGGAATAGCGGCCGCTATTGCCCTAAAAGCGAAACAAGGATAGCATCGCAGTTTTCATAGTGGATTTATTAAAATCCGCTATGCTATAGCACCGCTATTTGGCAACACTACTTCTAATTACTTTATTTTTCAAATTGCATTGCCCATTGTAGATGAGCCAAATTCCTTTTTCAACATTATCCTGACCATTACATCAAATTATTATAAAATCAATGTTTGTTTTGCCAACATCCAAAATCTCGCTCTTTTTGGTTTTTCCCAAATGAGTTAAAGGGAAGGGCCAAATTATTTTCAAAATAAATAACCAAAAGCACACCTGAAGCAGGGAAGCAATACCAGCATCAAGTTGAGTAACATTAACCAAAAGCATAACAAGCAAACGAGTAACACAGCACTCAGGCTTATACAAAACATCCATTGTCGTTTCAACAAGTCTCATTTGAACCATCTCCGCTGCGAGGTTCGAATTTTGCGAAAGATTCACAAGAGCTTCGGCAGCAGCCTCAGAAACCTCCTGAAACAACATGTTGCATCATCATAAACTCCAAAAATATCAATAATAAGGGTCTATCTGGATTGCCTTATTTCAGCTTATCTACTTAAATAAGCACTTGTGAGACTGTTTGGGAGAGCTTATAGAAACAGCTTACGATATATCCATAAACTATTTTGAGCTTATTTTCATAAGCTCTCTAGAATAGCTTATAGAGACCGTTTGAGAGAGCTTATAAAAACAACCTATGACATGTCTATAAGTTGTTTTCAGTTTATTTTCACAAGTTCTCTATAATAACTTATGAAAACAGCTTATAGCTTATACGAGAACAGTTTGACTTTATTTTATCTTTTGCCATACAAAAAGCTTAGTGCATGTTTGGTTTCAATTTTGGCGGAGTCAAAATCAATTCTAAATGTGTAAAATTGATTTTGGCATGCTTGGATGTTGTTCAAGCAGAATTGATTCTAACTTGAAGATAGGATTTGTAGCTTTTGAGTACAAACGTGGCATTGAAATTTATTGTTAAACTCATTTTTGCCTAAATATATCCAAACATAAATCACTTTACATTCAACTCAGTTTTAACTAAAATCAATTTTACAAAATCAATTCACTCAAGTGCTTATTCATAAGCCATTAATTAAGTTGTTTATCCAAAGTCCAAACATGGTTTAGTGATAACCCTAATAAAATATGTAGAAGTAAACGGCAGGTTGTCAGTTTACCTTGGGTGCCGTTAAGAGACGGGACAGCACAGAAATCAAAGCTTTTGCTTGATTGGCTAAGGAATGTAAGCCTTCATCGGAGCCGGTTAAGCCGCGAACTATGTCGACGGCAACCTTTGTGATCTGTAACGGGAAACGAAACGAAAAATGAAAAAAGTGTGAAAAGGGTGTAGAAGTGAAGTGGAATAAAAGAGAAGTTTACCTGTGGCGACGGAGAAGATAAGAAGGTGACGAGTTCTTCAAGCTCAGTCGCCATTGTTGCTATCCCTCCACCGCTTTCTCACCCGCTAACTTCGCTGCAAATATTATTCGGGCTTATACCACAACGTTTTCTTGTGTTTTTTGTGTTTTTTTTTTTTCTCAAAGTATTGGATTAAATATATCTTTTTATTTTTATAAAATTTTACTTCTAATTTTTATTAAAAAAATAAAAAAAGCAATTCAACTTTCACTCTCCTGCTAAGTCAATTTCTACATGTATTTAACCAATTTTTGAATGATTATTTCAGATGTGTTAGAATATTTAAAATTTCTCTTATACAGAAATTTAAATTTTTTAATAATTAAATATAAATTTTATACGTCTAAAATTTAAGATATCAAAATAATAAAAATGAATTTAAAAATCACATTTTTTGTTATTTTTTATAAAGATTATTGTTGTAACTCATGAAGTGTATGATAAAAATTAATAGTACTGTAATAAAAGTTTCGATTTATTTTTATTTTATAAGGACAAAAATGTTGATGGAAAATATTGTTGAAATTAAAAGTCAAAGAAAAATTTTATTGAGACTAAAACAAAAAATTTGAAATTTCTAGAAACTAAAAAAATATTTAAATTTTTACCTTTTATTTTTACAGATTCAGTTGTTGTTTTACTTTTACAACGTTATTCAAATTTATTTGTCCAATAAAAATGTAAGTTGAGAGGATCGTTCACTCTCATGCGTGTATATGTCACGTATAAAAAATTATCATCATTTCAACTCATTGTTTTCTCTCATTTTATTAAAATAATTAATTTCTCCACACGCACACATATTTGTGTTCTCGTTGTCCTGGGGTGACATTATTTTGTATGTCGTCTTAGTGCGACTTTTTTATTCTCGTTTTGTTGTGGTGTTTTAAGTTTTCACTTCATGTGTTTGTTAAAATGTCTGAGAAGGACTCGTTTGATCGACTATGTATTTTGAGTATGAAGCTTATGAAACTATCACTAAATTCAACATTATCTCAGTCTTACACATAACTTGTCAACGTGTAGTTGAATCGATCTTGTCAAATACTACTTATAGTCGATACGAGCAAACACCAACAAATATTTTTTCTGAAGATGGATGATGTTAAAGATTGTGGATCATGTATTATTCTTGATCATTGACTATATTTGGGAAAAATTAGTTTGGTTGTTAGAATTAAGTTTTTGGTTAGGTAATTCCTCATTGGCTTCTAAAATATTTGTGTATTAGCGTGTTTTTTTACTTTCTTGTTAATCTCAAAATATGGATGGGGAATGTCCCAACACATGATCAATCTGATTATATTATTCTCATTTTAGCATTTTAGCACTACAAAAAATTCTGCTATTATCCACGACCAAAAGTTGTCGATAACTACAAAAAGACGTGGGTAATATTGATTTACTGACAGAATATCACAACCATGAAGTGGTAGGAAAAATGCTAGTCGCGAATTTTATTCACAGTTCAAAAAAGTTGTGGATATTATCGCTGTTACATGATGTGTAATTCATGGATATTTTATCGCTTTTTAACAAAATTTTGTATTCAATGGTTGATTTTCCATGACTTAGCTCTGTGTAATAATAAATTGAGTCATTGTGATATACGCTTATTGTAACAGCTTAGCTCTTATCGTTCTGTTAATCACGATTTTTTGTCTAGTGGAAATAGTGAATTTTTTGCCTTTCATTAAAATCAAACTCACTATCATTGTTCATTCATTCTCACTACCAATTGAGTTAAAATCGTGATTAATAGTGTCAGTAATGATATGGGTTAGACTGTTACACTTATGGTCATATTTAATGACAACACAACCCTCTATAAAATTTGTGACTATAGTGTTACCAACGGTTTAGCCGTCTATAAAATTGTTTTAGTACTATTGAAATATGACATAGACTAGAATGTAAACAACAAAATCAAAACCAACAAATCCAAAATTCAATCACCGATAACGGTTATATTTACTCAAGGCTAAGCCATGGGTGAAAATTTGAAAAATTCTAGAACAAAATTTGAACGTTAGTTACAAGTTAATGATAATAGGCCGTGAGTAACTAAAAGTCCACCCATGGCCATAGAGCCGTGGATAACATTATGTGGACATTTAAAAAACATTTTCAATAAAATTCATATTTTTAAAATTATAATAAAATTATTTTCAAAAAACTATGTAACATAAATAAAACTGTTTCTTTTAAATTAAATAAAAAATACAGTTTTTATAAATTATAATAAAAAAATCCCTTTTTCTTAAAAAAAATACATTTTTCTAATTATAAATTTTATTTTAAAACAATTATAATAGTATTTACCAATGGTATCTATTTTATCTATAAAAAATCCAAAGGTATCTATTTTATAATAAATAAATGTATCCATTGGATCTAATTCAAAAACATATGTAATTCATGGATTTGTAGAAATGGTTGGATGGATTGGATTTCATCCATATCATTAAGTGGATGGATTGAACTTTTAGTTTTGCGGATGGATTAGATTGATGGTAGCTTAATGGGCAATTATGCCACCTTTAGACATAAATTAGTTGACAGACCTATAATACATCATAACTGATTCGTAATTATCATTTTTTTTCTTACATAGACCATGTGAGTCAACTTATAGAAATGTGAATCTACTCGTAAGTTTTTTGAAAGTCTAGGATTTCATCGTAAAGTAGTGTGAGTCAACTCACAAAACCTCTTAAAATTGTGTGAGTCAGTTCACAAATTTGGTGAGTCAATTCATAGTATTTGGAACACTTGGAATGAGTTTAGGATCGCTATAAATCAATTTAGAAATATGTTAGTTGATTTATAAAGTTACAAATCACTTGAGAAATGTTTTAAATGCATTTCAAATTGTACCAATATTATATTGAGAATCGAAGAATCAACAAAAGTACGCAAAACCATCTAACTATATAAACCTAATTTTGATATTTATTAAACTACTATGTCCATCCTAAGAAAACTTGCAATTACAACTCCAATTGCACTTGTAGTTAGATAATATTACATTGGACATAAGCATCAAGGTCATTTTCTATCTTCAGATAATCCCTAGATAACCAATACTTAAATGATGGATCCATGTAATCCATGATTACACAAAAAAACTAATTGTAATGCATAAAGCATAAAAATAATTTATTGAATCAAACAAAATCATAAGGCAATAATACATGGTACTTTTCCACACAAAACTACACACTTGATATTAATTCAAACCAGTCAATATAATAGTATATAATACTCATAAACGGAAGAAAAATGAAAATGAATCATAAATACATTATACACATAGTATAATGTTTGAAAAAATAAATCAACAACAACTAGAATAAACTAATTGAAGCAAACACATCAAAACACTTAGAATTGACGTATTAAACACATTTAATTTAACAATTAAGATTTAAAACATATAGTGCACTCATTTCACATTTTGATCCATATAGAAAACAATTGAAGCACAAATTGGATATACTTAAACTAATTCAACAATGAAAAAGTTAAGAGACATATTTTGTGTAAAGCTTCTAAACTAACGACAATAAAATTTATGCAATTTGAAATTTTACCATTGTTTTTTTACAAAGGTGACCAAACTTTTAAAACACAAATTAACATTCGATAATTTAACCTTCAAATGTTTCGAGCATCATTTTTCAAGAAACCATTGATTATTTGATGCTCTCAAACATACCTACAAAACAATCAAGCAGAAGTTATAGGTACTCAATTTTTGTTGGGTTCTTGTAGGTTAATATTGGAAACTTGTCAATTGAGAATCTACGTCATCCTACCATTTGGTACGAAAACTTTTCTTATAAAGCATTTTGCAAATGTGTGTCTCTTTTTGCCACAATAGAAACAAGTAACACATGACAAATTTTGTTACTTAATTTTTTTATAATATATTTTGAAAGATGATTTGTTTTAGAAAAATGTTACCTATGATTTGAAGTTTTCCAAATTTTGACTTCAACTTCAAATTTTGAAACTTGTTCTTTCAAAATGATATTTTCATTTTCTAAATAAACACATTTTCACAATGAGATGAATGAATTATGGAAACGTTGCACTACTTGAGTAACTTCACAAGATTGCCTCAAGGCTTTAGATAAATTGTTTTCAAGTCTTGTAGCTTGATTTTCTAAGTTTAAAATAGTTCTTTTCCCAGTCATTTTTGTCAAATATTAAGCTTCTTCATGAAGTTTCTCACATCCATCTTGCAATTGTACATAAGTAGTAAATATATAATTCATCATCACTAACCTCTTCTCTATGACTTTTAGCCATGAAACATATATTTGCTTCATCGTTGTTATCGGATATTTTATTTGAAGTTTCATCACTTGAATAATTTTGGTTGAGGATATGCCAACATTGGCTATGTTTCTTATTTTCCTTCCACTAGTGCAATTAAACCTTGTTACATAAGAGATTTTAGATCGGTTGATATACACCTAATGTAATAAAAAAGGTGGTGGCAAATTTGTTATTATTGTAGACTTTATTAAATTTGTCATATTAAACCGTTCTAACAACCATTTTACTAAAAATATTTCCCCTAAATTAACCACAAAATTAGAAAAACATGTGAACTCTTTAGTATTTAGTATTCACTATTCAGCGCCTTCACCTTTGTGAATCAACTTCCTAAAACACCTTCACCTTCGTATGCCCTAAATTTTGCTTTCACTCCCTCATGCGCGAACTCTTTAGTGCCAGCGACGACGAGTCTACGTTTTTTTGCTTCTGCGTCAGCGACAAATTTCTTTATCTTTCCCTTCCATCTGTCAAGAAACGTTGTCGTCGAGAAGTGTCGATTTCTTGTATCTCCCAAACAGATTTATTCATTTCTATAGTAATTTTATGATAATTCTTGTTTCTTATTTATCAATTTTAGCAATTTGATTTTGCTGATTTTTCTATTGATTTTAACAGTTTTGTAATTGTTTGTGCAATTGAGCTAATTATATGATTTTTATTTATGACTTGAAATGTGAAAGTGTAATTGTAGTACTCTAATTTTGTCCGGTCAATTGAAAATGATTCAAAAAAATAATAATAAGTAATAATACGTTTAATAAACATTTTGTAATTATTATTATTAAATATAAAAAATCATTATTTTGTAAATCGGACCCAATTTTAAATACATATTTACTTGAGTTTCCGTTACATTACATTTAGCACAAATAAATAAATAAATAAAAAATATGTTTTTTCTACTGTGTTGCACCGTTGCACGTCTTCTTGCTTTCCTATCTGACTTCCCTGCTTTGCACAGGAAAAGCCCCCTCCCCTAGTTTTTATTTATTTTTGTTTTTTTGCCTCCTTGCATACTCAATCAAAAAGGTAAGTTATATTTTTCCTTAATTATATTAGAATGTTTAATTTTGCTACAAAACAACGAAGAGAATAAAAATCATTCGAAAAGGAGAGAATTTTTTTCTTTGACAGAAGATAAACAAGAAATAGATAGTGTGAGAAGTAGAAGAAAAACAACATAGTAAAAGAAGAAAAAAAATACAAAATATAAGCAGCATATTCTAAATCTCTTTAGTATTAATATTCTATATATATAATTTCTTTTTGCTATTACATACAATATACATGCAAATAAAAAAAAACTATGTTCATGGTCTTCAAACCTTGTATTATCATGCTTATTATTCATTTTTTCCCTCCTTCAATCTTCAAAATTAAAAACTATTAACCCAAAACAAATGAATAAGATTAAAAAATATCATAGAAAAATTAATAATAAATCAAAAGGAAAACAAAAAAAAAA
>JBBPBO010001985.1:32776900-32807560 GCA_037974295.1 Cicer cuneatum | reverse complement strand
AAAAACAAAGCAAACCAAAAAAGGAAGGAGGGGAGACGCCACAACCATTACCCCCCGATGCTGCCGCCATTATTCGTAGCATTTCCTCATTGCCCTTTCCTTTTTTTTTTCTCTCCCTTTCTTCTCTTTCTTTTCCTTCTTTTTCTCTCGATTGGTCTATGCAGTCGCCTCACCCATTTTTTTTTCTTTTGCTTTTCTGTTCAGAATTAAGTCACCTTGTTTTTATATATGTATTTTTTTTGTGTTTGTTGTACTAAATTTAAAAGGTTTTTTTTTTAACTCAATTGTTTTTTTTAACTCTATAGTCAATTATTTTTTTGCTCTCCTTGATAGGTCCAACCTTTTATTTTTAAAATATTAAATTTAATCAACTTCTAATAAATACCAACTCTTATAAAAAATAAAAAATATTTTATTAAAGGTTAACTAGATGTTACATCTTTTTAATCTTTGAGTTGTCAGGATACAAGTTCTATAACTTGATTGTTTTAAAACTCGTTTTCATAAATAATTTAATTTGAAATTAACTTTTAAATTTGATTAATTAGATGTGACATCTTTTCAATTTTTTGAGTTGTTAACACACAAATTGTACAACTGGATGAACATCTTTTTAATCTTTGAATTTTTGAGACACGAATTGTACAGCTTGATAATCTTAAAACTTGCATTTTAAAATAATTATTCAAATCAGACAAACTCATTTTCTTTCGTCAAAACAATTTTTTTTATCAACAACAAAACACATTTCCTTTTAAAAACAATCAACTTATCCATATTTTCTATCCAAGAACTTCGTAGCTTTGATTTCTCCATCACACCGAGAGATACGTAGGAGCAAGATCACACTCTTGTCAAACACATTAATAAAAATTTCTTTTTTCCTTCTCTTTCTTAAGCATATTTTTATTTCAAAATCACATTTATAAAAAACGATTGACACTCATATTAATAATAAGGAGAAATAAATATATTTAAGTTGATATTAATTTTGCACAAATAATTACAAGTAACCTTTTTATACGAATGTTGTAGGGTGCTAATACTTTCCCTATGCATAATTGACTCCTTAACTCTAAACTTGGTTTCAAAGACTTTTTTTATTATTTTTAAAGGTTTCTCAATGTTTTCCCTATTTTAAATAAACTTTGGTGGTGACTCTATTGAATTCGAGGAACACTCAAAATTTTAGGCTGCGACAATTGGCGAGTATTAGATAGTCAAGTCTAACATAATTAATTGTGCAATTTTTTTAATATTTATTTCTCCTTTCATTTTCTTTACTTTATGTCTTTATTGTTTATTAATTATTTTCTTATAGTCATTATCTTTATATATGTTGAGTATTTTACATCGTTTATTGGATTGTGATTCTCTTCATACACTACACAATCACTTACACACATACTTATGAGTGATACCCTACACCCGGGCCTGAGTGAAGCTTAAGTTTAGTTAGGGGCTTAGTGATAATCATTTTGGATGTACATCCTATTTGGTTATTTCAAAGATCTTGTCTAGAGTGTGACCCCATTAGAAATATCTAAATTTTTTTATGTACTTCCTATTTGTAGTGATGTTTCAATACGAGTACCTGACTCTAGAGACTAATGACATTTAGGATTGTAGAGCCCACCCAAGAAAGTGTTCACCAATTAAGAAGCTTATAGACTTTAAAATTTCTCTAATCTTGGATATAATGCATCTAAGTCATGTCCTAGCCTTTTGCTTTTAAATGGCATGATTGTTTTTCACCGTTCGACGTCAGTATACCTCTAATATTTCTTTGTTGCATCCATGCAAATAGCTTTCATCGTTAATAGTAAAATTAAATGTTTTTATAGTACCATTTATTCCCTTCATGCTTAAAAATTATTTTCAAAAATATCATATCATACAATATTCATAATTATTCATTTTTATGTAGGTCCATTAGAGAACCATTAAATTGTAAACTAGGTTGTGGATATCTTTGATTGAAAATGGGATCCAACAATCAAACCACAATCCCAATGCTAAAGAAAACTTTGAATATGAAGGCCATCGATTAACCTTTACTAAGAAATATGTAAAAATTCTTGATTTATTGGAGGTGGACGTACAAATAGGGGCTATTATCGCTTGGCTTAATTCTACGACACTCCTTTGAGATGTTTCACCTTTCAAGACTTCCAACTCGTGCCATTTGGAAGAGTTTGGACCAATTTTAGGCTACTCCCTAGAAAAAGCGAAACCTTATCGTTACCTGGGGAATTATCCATCAGAGTTGATTAACCAAAAGAAAAAAGAGACTTCAGGTTTTCTAAGGAGTTTTTTTTTAAGAAAGAGTTCATCAATTAGCTAAGGCCAAGATTGAGGCGCTTTATGGAGGTGCTAGCTCTCACTATGACACCCAAAACAACATATATAATAATTTATACTAGATTTTTTTTAAAACAAAATTCGCAGCGGATAACGAAAAAATGTTTCCAACAAAATAAGAATTTTTATAACTAATTTAGGATATCACGTTCCTCTAAATACACATGTAAAAATTCAACTTTGGTCCTCAATTAAAATAGTACAATTCCAACAAACTTGACTTAGCTATAATTTTTTTTAATTTAATTTCAAAAGCTAACTAGTACTTATAAGATTTTCATACCAAAAAGTCGTTCTAATAAAAAGTAAAAGTAAAATACAATTTACAACTCTTATTCCCGGTATCACCTATTAGAGCGGAGTTTCTCCCAAACTTGAACTTCAAGACTCATTAATCTGTAATAACTACGATTTCGCAAACATAGGGCCAAGACAGTCGAACACAAACAACGAAGGGGGTGAGTTTCGAAATCATGCTTATAGTATAATATAAGTAAGAAGAACACACAATTAATCATAACAAGCCGTATCATTATACAAACATTCTTCAAGAAAAGAAACATCACATTATAAAGTCAAAATCACTAAAGAGAAATCAATATATTTCACTATAGCATCAAATCATCTAAGAGAAATTATTATCTCACACGATATATATTAATCACAACAAAACAATCACAAGAAGATGCAATGCTATGCATGAGCTTAGACTTTACTTCACAATGTGGTACTATTCTAACTCTGAAGTACTTGGTTAGGAGGCTTGATACTATGCCACCATCCCGGTGGACGGACAATTCAAATTGGCCATGTCCTCATAGATCCCCTCAACTCAACCCGAGACACATATACGCGTCAGTCGAGGTAAACGTGTGTTGCGTGGTAGCTCCCGACATTTGGAGTGCTACCTCCAAGTCACCTAGGAATTCCCCACCCGAATACCTCCAAGGTCTAACAATCTTGCCTTAAGACTTAATAGTAGACCGCCACGATCAAGCTCAATTCAGTTGTACTTCTCCGAAATCACTAGGCTTGTCAGGCCCTACCTATATGATGACAAAATAATCTCCACTTTTAAAAATTCTCAATATTTATTTTCTCCCATTGTTGGCCTATGATACTCCATTAAGACCATGATCTCAAACACAAATTGGAATCATCACTATTTCATCAATTATGGGGTTACTTCAGTATCCTCATCACAAGTTTATAACATCACTATTATTAATCATACATCATCATCACATAAACTCATCACAATGTATCCATCTTTTATTATCACATCACAAAAACTCCTCTAATCAAACATACATAAAATTCATTCGACATCCAATATCATAATAATATCAAATATCACACATTTAACGAAAATAAATCAAACATCACGATAATATCAAATACCACACATTTAACAAAATTAAATCAATCAACACTTTATAAATATTTTTATTCCAAATTTTAATTTCACAATTTTCATATTTTCACATTAATCAATTTATCACTCAAGGGCTACTGCCGTACATAGCAAGCCCCAGATGAATCGTTGGGAAATACGGTTTTCCCGTTCATCTCACAATATATTATACTCGTAAATTCAAACGCTCTCTCACCCCTTACCTTACTAAGACGCTTTCTGTAATCACAGAAATCAATGGAAGTTTTCAACAGCAACCGTAGATCGACGACGTACATCAAGCGAATTCAAATAAACGGCGAGTTCACAAAATCTCTTAGACGTGACTGATAAATTATGTGGAGCATAAAAATCAATGTTAAATAATTAATAATAATTTTTGAAGCAAAAATAGAGTCAAAACGACGAGAAAAAACTGCAGAAAAAGTCTCACCGACTCGTCGGAGCGCTGGAAGGGTCCGACGTCAACTTCACCAAAAAATGAAAACGAGTAGTGCTTCTTGAAGGTTTCGACGAGAGGAATCCAAAAACGATGTCATTTTTTTGATCTAATAAACGTGTTGATCGGAATAAGCCAAAAACAGCTCGCCCAAGGAAAGTAACACAACTGTTTCTGATGAAACCGATCCACGATCGATAAAATTGATGCTAAAAATGGATTCGGTGGCCGATTTTGTATGGGATAGAAGTTAGGATCGGTTCAAATGGCAAAGAATTGATGGGAAGAATTTGAGAGGAAGAGGATGTTATGTGTTTTTGATCTGCGCTGCTGCTTCCATTCTTTTCTTCTTCTTTATTTTTTCAATAATTTTGTTTTTGGTTATTATGATTTAATTAGGTTTACTTTGGAATATCGCTATAATCCATAAAACACATTTTAATTACTCTTTTCTTTTATTATTATTATTATTATTATTATTATTATTTTTAAATAAAATCAACAATTATCAAAACAAATTTTTATTAATATTGTTTTTAAAACACAATTTAATTCATAAAATATTACTACTATTTTAAAACTAATAATATATAAAATAAAATAATTAAAGTAATTAATCTTTTATAATATATTAATAATCAAATTCTCATATTCAAATTAATCTCTAAAATTATACTTATTTTTCCAAATACTCACATTAAATTACTAGCATCGTTAAAAATATTTAAAATTATAAAATAAATATAATATCAACATTTTATATTAATTAATGAATCAAAATAAATATATATAAAATCACAATGTCATAACAAGTATATAAAAATCAAGAAAATCAAATACAATATTACCACTATCCCAAGATAATTATTTATGAAATATATAACTTAAAATAGAAAATAGTTATAAATAATTGAAATATAACTACTTGCACACTTAACATCAGTCAAACGCATTGTAAAATATCACATTAATTGTGTACGGGCATATACATATAAAATCGCTTAAAATCTGATTCTTTAAAATATTACACTAAAATACTATTTAGAAAAATATATAAAATACATAAAATAATAAAATATAATATTTGTTATTTATATTACTCATTTAGTCCAATATGTATAAAAGTAGCACATCATCTAAAGCACCCATATAACAAAAACTAATCACGAAATTTATTAACATGTATTCTAAAATAATTTTAACATCAAATTAATTATTTAAAATCATATGTCATTAATAAAATAGTTTATTATAAAATTTGGGGTGTGACACTCACCATCTATGGGGTTGCTCTATTCCCAAGTGGTGAAGAAATTATAGATTTAGCATTAATCGATGTCTTCATAGCTTTGAGGAATAGAGGAGAAAATCCTACAACAGTTGAGCTCGTTGATGTGTACTATACACTTAACTATTATCATGAGAAAAAAGGCAAGCAAATTTTTTGTTGTTTGAATGTGCAAACACGAGAAGGGGGTTGAATTGTGTTTGACTAACTTGAATACTTTTCCTGTTTTTGCACTTTTAATAAAAAACTTGATGTATGAATAAAAAAAAAGTTAGCAGCGAATATAAAGTAAAAATAAAAACAGAATTTTTATACTGGTTCACCGTTAACGAGGCTACGTCCAGTCCCTTCACCTTGAAGGATTTCACTAATTCAAACCTTGAATTACAATAGTTCCACTGACTCTCCAAGTTAGTCTTCTCAAACAGTCTAACAATCCTAGACTCTTGAGGAATACAGCACATTGACTTCCTAAGTCAAGTCTTCTCCTGCCAATCTGACAACCCCAGATTGTAGAAGGAATTACAATGCTTTGAATCTAATTGCCAAATAATCTGCTACCCCTTCTGACTTCCTCAGATTGTAGACTCTACTTCAACAACTTAGATCTAACACAAGGGAAAGAAAATAACATGAGTGCTTGCTTCTTGAAAGCTGGAACTCACAATTAACCTCACTGAAAACTTGAGTGTTTGCATTTGGAAGTGTACGACTCTTTTGTGATTTTCGATGCTAAGTATTCTGCCTTGAGCCTCCTTTTATTGATGCGAATTAGGGCCTCTTCCAAGCTTAATTTCGAGCT
The DNA here is from genome assembly GCA_037974295.1 of Cicer cuneatum. Lineage (NCBI taxonomy): Eukaryota > Viridiplantae > Streptophyta > Magnoliopsida > Fabales > Fabaceae > Cicer > Cicer cuneatum. Next base: position 32,801,256 of record JBBPBO010001985.1, on the reverse strand, counting down.
GAATCTTGCTGGATTCTCTTGCAAAAATATCTTGACCAATTGGGCTTCATTTAAATAAAAAACATATCTTTTTTAAGCTTCAGATTTTCTTTCAAAAATAACTGGCCAATCATGTCTTTAGTTTCTTCCCGCCAACAGCTCCTGAATTCCACAATACTTCACTTTATTTTTGTAACAAATCTTTTTAATACTTTGATCAAAATAAATTAAAATCTCCACCGTTAATCCTCATGATTAAATCTGGACCGTTTGATCTTCTGCGCTAGTCCACATCTGGACCTTACTAAGTGATCTGCTGTGATCCTCTGATTTCGGCCAACCCTGGACCACACTTTTCTAATCTTCTGATCTCAGCCATCCTAGACTTGCAAACTGATTTGTTGTGATCCTCTGATCTCGGCCATTGCTGGACCACACATCCTGACCTTCTGATTTGGGCCAACACTGGGCCATGGTCTGATCTTCTGATCTCTGCCAACACTGGGCCAAATACTTAAATCTGAACCATTGATCTGGAAATCTTCCCTCTGATCTGGACCAATTCTGGACTTGGTCTGGATTAAACTGAAATTAAATCTGGACAAATAATATTTCAGTCTGGACATTTTACCTTCTGTTTTGGATCAGTTCTGGATCAATTCTGGAGATCATTTCTTTTGGTCTGGACTTAGTTTCATACCCTGAACCATGTTATCTTCTGGTCTGGGTCAAATTTGGATTAATTCCTTTGTTCTGGACCCATTAATTTACCCTCTGATTAAGTCTGGATCAAGTCTGGGCTATTTATCATTTCACTGCCAGGCCATCTTCTGGTCAGAATAACTTCTGGAATAAATCTGACATTTGATTCCTTCTGGTCTGGATCAAGTCTCCCTCTGGCAGGCTTCCTTCTGGTCTGGACCAGGTCTCCTTCTGACTTTGCTTCCTTCTGATCTGGGCCAACAAAGATATCTTCTGGTGATGTTTTGACATCCTGGAGTATCTTCTGGTACCTTCAGGATTCAATCTCTGGAACCCTTTGATTTTCTTCTTCTGATTACTTCAGCTTCTGGTGGCATTTGATTTAATAATTCAAGGTTCAAAATAAGATTACATGGAGTGCTTTTGTAAACATCAAAATCCTAAGTACTTAGAACCAACTTGGTTCCAACATTGTTTACCTGTTTTGTATGTCTAGCTGGTGAATCATATGTTTTATAGTGGGTGCAAAAAGTGCTTCCTTGTCAATGATTTCAAGAATTGTTACGTTGACATAAAGGATAATCGAGAATGTGCATGGAGATTGGTAAATCTTAATGAAAAAACAGTTTGATGGTATACGAGATGGTGAGAGGTAAAAGAAGTAATAAACCAATGTGGAACATTCCCTAATGTGCCACTTATGGGGGCTAGAGGTTGCGTGAATTATAACCCAATATTGGCCTTGAGACAACTTGGATATCCCATCATATGGGAACCAACGCCAAAATTGATGACCCCGTTTTATTCTTTATGACATGAGTCTAGAAAACATTGAAGATTGAAGAGAGTACGTCAATCTTTGAATACAATAATCAGAAAAAGAAAGGAGGTATGAAGTAGAAGTTGTGGTGCAAATGATTACTACCAACAGTGGGTCAAGAATAGGGTCCAAGAGATTAAGCTGCCTTTTCGTCGTACATTTGAGGTGGTCAATGAAACACCGAAGCAACCCACTATTGTTAGTGAAGAGATTGAGAGGTTGCAAACATCAATTCTAGAGGTGGAAGTAGAAAAGAAGAAATTTCGAGAAGAATTGATGGTAGTCCATCGAGCATATGAGAGTGCACAATTGAAAAATGAGCAGAAGACCATTTCCCTTGAAAGGTTAAATAAGATGGCAAAGGTGGAGGAAGATTGTAGGCTTATGCTTTAACGCAATTTAAGGACCTCTAATGATTCTTTAGTTTGAGAAGACAAGAAAGAGACCAAGCATGAGAGGAGGTTGAGAAATTGAGAAAATGGTTGAAAGATTCATAAATCAGTGAGAGAAATGCAAAAAGACAATTGGAAGATTTGAAACAGCAGTTGGAGAGAGTGGTAGCAGAATATAAGACAAGGATAAAAGAACAAAAGAATGAAAAACAAGAAGCGGTAGCATGTACCAAGATGCATGGTTAAAGGAACAAGAGGAGGCAAACATGTTAAAAATCTGAATGATGGATCAAGTGGAAGCAATAGAGATTATTACTTTCATTCAACATTGTAATAGTTTGATAGAAGCAATGAATGATTTAATTCGCGGAGAGCAATAGAAACAATGTATTTCAAATATAGAGAAAAATGTGGCACTTGTACCCTTTTATTTATTAATGAACGAGTTTGTTTTGAGTTTTCTCTACTATGGGTTTGGTGTTGATGCATGATCCAGAGAATATGCTTATGCCTAGGTTGTGAAATCAATGGTTTTCTGATACCCACATAAATGCATATAAATCTTCATTTTTTAACTAGCTTCATATGATCTTTTAGAGAAAAATATGAATAAAGTTGTTTCCTCGACACCCTTATCAAACTCGCGCAAACTCCAAAATCATGGATGAACTTGAGCAAAACCAAGAAGTGATTGTTAAGAAAAATTCTCAAATAATTGTTTTGATGTAAACAAACAAAGATTAATTAAAGACTCTAATTATGATTCTAAATTATGTGTTATTTAACATGTGCTTTTGAGTGTGATAATCCAAGATAGGTACTAAGCAAAAGCAAGCAAAATCAGTATTAAGAAAAAGCTAAAAATGAAATGCCAAAAACCAAGAATGTTCTGGACATTTTCTAGAAAAAACCAAGAACGTTCTCCATGTTTTTTACTTCATCAAGATAGTTCAAGCCAGCTTTTAATGCAAGGAAAGCTCATGCATATTTCGAATGGATTACTAGTACATATACAAGGAATATACAACTTTCATAATAGCAAAGGAAGTACTCCAAAAGATCTAAGAAATAAAGGTTTGAATCAAGATAAAATGACAGAATCAGTCAAGATCAATCATTCTCCAGAACATTCTCCAGCTTCAATGATACAACTCAAGATTGTTCTCCAGCTTTTGATGTATAGACCAAGAACGCTCTTGAAACTGAAACTTTAGCATGACCTTAAGACACATATTATCGTGATCAAGTGACCCTCAAGCACTGTACAAGTCAGATGACAGAGAATACACAAAGATCAGAAAGTCTTGAAGTAAAAAATAAGAACAGTTCAGTCAAAAGTCTTACTTTGAAGACTGGTTATTTTAATCTAACCCTTGACTAAGGAAACCTCTCTAACGGTCATATTAAGCTGACACAGACCTCCTTAAATGTCTCTAAAAGGAACTCCAAAGCTTAATGAAACATACGACATTCAAGTGCAAAGAAAAATCATCGATCACTCACATTCATACTTGAAAGTCTTACAAGAAATCAGTAACATTCAGTCTCAAGTTGATTGTTATTAGTTTACTGAAACCTCTTGTAAAGAATCTAAACCTCAAACAAGAGTTGAGATTAAACAGATTCTGCCAAACACTTAAAATTATTATCGTGTAAACTCAAGACTATAAGAGTTGTTTATAGCTTGAGTAGTTTGTTTAGAAAATTCGTTTAAGGTTAAAAGGTGAAGTGTAAAAATCCTATCAAAGGTTGATAGGCGACCTGATTGAATTTCTTTCTAGGTGGAAAGGATTGATGTTTGTAACAGATCAAGGCTGATATGAGCTAGGTGTTGTAAAACCAAGAAGGTTCTTCGTTTTGAACACTTAGTGGAAAATCTCACAGTTTTGGGGACTGGAAGTAGCCTGGGTTAGGTGAACCAGGATAAATTGTTGCGTGATATCTCTTCCCTATCTTATTTACTTTCAGTCTTCTATTTACTAAAGTTAAATAGGCAAAATCAATTTCTGGTTTTTTTAACCAAACCAAGAAAGTTATTCGTTTTCTGTTTCCGGAACCAAAAACGTTATCTGTTTTCTATTTTCACAACCAAGATCAATTTGCCTTTTTTAACTAACCAAGAACGTTCTCCGTTTTCTGTTTTATTAACCAAGATTAATCTTGAGTTATTTTAAGTTTTTAACAGGGAAATTTTAAATAAGCAACTTTACAATTCAAACTCCCTTCCTTGTAAAGTGACATTTCTACTTCAGTGATGAGAACAAATGTTAGCGAATTGAAGGACAAGAAAGGAGAATACAAATGGGAGTCCTCCAACAGCAAATGAAGAACACCAAACCACTTATTCACATCCACCAGGTTTTACTCCGACTACCCAATAGTTTTGTACAACAGCTATGCAATTTCCTATGGATGGTATCACACCTGATTATACTCCGCCCTTAGTCATCAACCCCGTGGACAACAACCCAAACCACTCAACTATCAACTCCCAAAGCCTAAACCAACCACAAATCCATTTCCTTTGAGCTACATGCCACCCTAAAACACTGTACGCGAAAAAAGTACTCCATTCAGTGCACCCTAAGTGCTCCATTTTGATGCTAACGAAAATTGGCAACAACCTCAATTTATCAGTGATGATACACAATCGAAAGAAAAATTCCATGTTTTAGACGCAATTGAGGGGATTAATATCTATGGTCTCGAAGCTTTTGATATGTGTTTGGTTCCCGATGTGGTGATCCATTTAAAATTCAAGGTACCTGAGTTTTAAAAATACAATGGTACGACATGTCCTAAAAATCATCTGACCATGTAATGTAGAAAAATGGCTTCTCATGCTCATAATGGCAAACTTCTCATTCATTTTTTTCAAGAAAATTTGAGTGGGGCATCATTAAGTTGGTATATGCATCTCGAGCAAAATCGAATTCGTTCGTGGAAAGACTTGGCTGATGCCTTCTTGAAACTATACATGCACACCATTGACATGGCCCCTAACAGGATGCAATTGTAAAATTCGTTGAAAAAGGACAATGAAACATTCAAAGAATATGCACAATGGTGGAGAGAAGTGACATTGCCCTCCTTTATTTGAAAGAGAAATGGTTGGTATGTTTATGGATACTCTTCAGTTGCCCTTTTATGATAGGATGTTTGGGAGTATGTCATCAAACTTTTCTGACTTGGTCATGATAGGAGAAAAAGTAGAAAGTGAGATTAAGAGTGGTAGGATCGTATGTGGAGCGAAGAAACCCAAGATGGGATTCACAAAGAAGAAAGAAGGGGATGCTAACGCTGCAATTGTAAACCCAATGGTCTCATATTATCCATCCATGAATTCTTATCGACCTCCAAATTTTCAACCACCGATACCCCAAATTCCTTACACTCCCTATCCATATGTGGCTGCGACCTCACAAGCTCCATACCCTCAATATCACCCTTCAAGACCACCTTTTGTCCAACCCCCACTAGTCACGTTTTCCCAATGAAACCGAAATCCAAGCCTAAATCAATATAAACCACCAACCAATCGAGAAAAGAAGCTAACCCATTTTGACTCGATTCCCGTGACATACAACCAATTGTTGCCTCACATACTCCATAATTCAATGGTAGTCCTAAGACCAATGAAACCTCTAGAACCACCATTCCCAAAATGCTACAACCTAAATGCCAAACATGAATACCATGCAAGAGTAATAGGGCATTCTGTTGAAGATCGCTAAGCCCTAAAATCTAAACTATAAGAATTGATTAATACAAAATGGCTTACCTTCAAGGAAGACATTCCCAATGTGGGGAGTAATCCCATGTCGGGCCACAAAATCTCTCTATCAATGTCATTGAAGATGGTGTAGACCAATATGCAATTAAGACTATAGAACATGTGAAAACCCTATATGATAATGGTTTTTGTTGAGCTAATAAGTTAAACTTGATTGAGACGATTAATAAGGAGGTTAATATTTGTGGCATTGACTTAACTGATTGACACTCCATAAAAAATTGTGAAGAGATCAAGGAATTCCTTCAAGAATTAATGGACATGAATTTCATACAGGTAAGTTGTGCAAAAGATGATCATTTGTTGACCATAGAGCCATATGTTGAAAATAATAGATCTTTCCCAAGACCATTGGAAATATTCTGTAGAAAAGAGGATCTTAAGCGAACTTCAAGTGGGCCAAATCCAATAATTGTCCAAGCACCAACCCGTTTTGCTTATGAAAGTACCAAGGCAGTACCATGGAATTATGAAGTGACATCCCATTTGGCCAATCAATAATCAAGTTATAGCTCTAGACCTAAAGAAACTAATGTCACCAATATTTCAGGGATTGGTAGGATGACTCGGAGTGGTTGAATCTACGTCCCTGAACAACCTAGATAAAAGGAGGGTCATGGAGAAAAAGGGAAAGAAACTTTAAATCATGCTACAAAAGGACAAGTGACCTGCAAAAAGACAGCGCATGAAGAAGAAGTAATGAATTTTTGAAGTTTATCAAGCAAAGTGAATATAACATGGTGGATCAGCTAAATCAAACCACTTCCAAGATATATGTTTTTTCCTTGTTATTGAACTCTTAAGCACATAGAAGGGCACTGACTAAAGTTTTAAATGAGGCCTATGTTACTCGTGATATCACTGTCGACCAGTTTGATGGAGTTGTCAGTAACATCGCCGCTAGTAGTTGTTTGAGTTGAAGTGATGACAAATTACCAGTTGAAGGGACAGAGCATAATAAAGCACTACACATCTCTGTGAAGTGTCATAATCATATTCTCACACGAGTGCTAGTTGATAAATCGGGCACCGAATTCACATACGAATCTTATTTGTGACATTCCCCAAACCTTTCAAAGCGTCGAAATAATATATGTTGACTAGGTGGCTGTTGCGTAAGAAGATCATGTTGATGATGATACCCTTAAACTAGTGTACCATTTTCCTCCAAACACCAGTGTCAATAATTGGAAGATCATTGAGTTTCCCTTGTTTGTTAATTCATGTTCAAAGTAATTATGTATTTTAACTCCTTTTGCTATGTCCAAGGCTATAAGGATAACTAATTATGGCACACGCATTTCAATTCCGTACTTATTATCAATAAATGCATTTTTGAATTCTCCAATTGTTTCTTTTTTCTTTTCTTTTTTTTTCTTCTTGAAATGGCAATCTTTATTCATATTTTATTTTTTCCTTTTTCTTCTTAATTTAAATAATGTTGAGTCGAAAATGAATATGTTGAAAATAGCAACGCTAGAACCCCTTCTTATAATTTTGAACGCCCAATTAATCACACTGATGAGGATTATGAAGACAATTATCCGCCTCCCTGAGAACTAGAAAGGCTAATGGAACAGGAAGCTAAGATAATCTAGCCCTATCAAGAACTTGTTGAGGTAATCAATTTGGGGGCTGAATATGACAAGAAAGAAATTAAAATTGGTATGTCTATGAAAGAAAGGAACGAGAAAAGTTGATTAAAATTTTATTTGACTATGTGGACGTCTTTGCATGATCATATTAGGATATGCATGGGCTAGATACTAACATAGTTGAACACAAGCTACCGCTCAAGCCTGAATGTGCTCTAATTAAACAAAAACTAAGGAGGATGAAGGCTGGTATGTTACTTAAAATTAGAGAAGAGGTCAAGAAGCAATTTGATGCTGGTTTCTTAGCATTGGCAAAATATCCTCAATGGGTTGCTAATATTGTCCTAGTTCCAAAAAGGATAGAAAGGTTCGAATGGGTGTTGGTGATCAGGATTTAAATAAAACTAGTCCTAAAGATGATTTCCCTTTGCCTCATATTGATGTACTAGTGGATAACATTTCTCGATATTCTTTTTTCCCTTCATGGATGGTTTCTCAGGGTACAATCAAATCGAGATGGCTCCTGAGGATATGGATAAAACTACATTCATCACACAATGGGGAACTTTCTGCTATAAAGTGATGCAATTTGGATTGAAGAATGATGAGGCACCTATCAAAAAGCAATGGTAACTTTGTTTCATGACATGATGCATAAGGAGATTGAGGTTTATGTGGACGATCTGATTGCAAAGTCTCGAACTGAAGAAGACCATTTTGTTAACCTTCAAAAATTGTTTGTGCAACTAAGGAAGTTTAGACTCAATTTAAACCCTACTAAATGCACTTTTGGTATGAGATCAGGCAAGTTACTTGGGTTTATCGTTAGTAAAAAAGGGATAGAGGTGGACCCAGATAAAGTAAGAGTAGTACAAGAAATGCCAGCTCCATGCATGAGAAAAGAAGTTTGTGGCTTTTTGGGTAGATATAATTACATTGCCATGTTCATATCACATCTTACTGCAACATGCAAGCCAATTTTCAAGTTGTTGCACAAAGACCAAAAGGTTGAATGGAATGAGAATTGTCAAAAAGCTTTCGAGAAGATTAAGGAGTACTTGTTAAAACCTCTAACCCTTATGCCTCATGTTCCTAGGAAACCACTTATTATGTACTTAAAAGTACTTGACGAGTCAATAAGTTATGTACTGGGGCAACATGATGAATTTGGTAAGAAAGAGCACGCTATTTATTATTTGGGCAAAAGTTCATTACACTGCTTGAACAAACATGTTGCGCATTAGCATGGCTGTTCGTCGGTTGAGGCAATACATGTTATGTCATACAACTTGGTTGATGTCTAAAATGGACCCAATTAAGTACATCTTTGAAAAACCTGCTCTTACTGGAAGGATTGCCCGTTGGCAGATGTTGTTATCAGAATACGACTTGATGTATGTAACACAAAGGCTATCAAAGGAAGCACACTAGAAGCGTAGTTGGCCCGACAACCTATAGAAGATTTTCAATCAATGTAGTGTGAATTCCCTGATGAAGGCATAATAACTTTATTTGGAGAGACTGAATCATATGATAATATTGCAGAATATGAGGCATGTGCTATGGGCATTAAAGCAACCATTGAATCAAAGGTAAAAGTTCTTGAGGTATATGGAGACTCATCGTTGGTCATCCATCAGACAAAAAGAGAGTGGGAAACTCGAGATTCCAAAGTGATTCCATATCACACATATCATAGAATTGATAGAACACTTTGAGAAAATCACTTTTCACCATATTCCTTGAGAAGGAAACCAATTGGCCGAAACGCTGGCCACATTGTCATCAATGTTCAAAATAAGCGCCGGTCAGGATGTGCCAATCATAAAATTTCAACAAAAGGATAAGCCATCATATTGCTTTGAATATGCAAACACGAGAAGGGGGGTTGAGTTGTGTTTGCAAAAATTGAATTCCTTTTGCTGTTTTGATGAATGTTGATGTGAATTACTTGGAGATAAAACAATCAGACTCAACAGCGGATAATAACAGCATAAGAACACAAAGATTTATCCTGGTTCACCATTAACTTGGCTATATCCAGTCCTTTCATTCCAAAGGCTTTAATCCACTAATTCAAAACACTTTGAATTACACAGCACCTGACCCTCCAAGCCAGTCTTCCCAAACAATCTGACAACCCCATATTTTTGAGGAACAACCACACCTTGACCCTACAAGTCAAGTCTTCTCCTACCAATTTGACAACCCCAGATTGAAGAAGGAACTTACACCACCTTGACCCTACAAGCCAAGTCTTCTCCTAACAATCTGACAACCCCAGATTGAAGAAGGAACTTAAACCACTATTGGGTTTAATTACAAGGGTTTGGAACTTTCCATAGTTGCTTCTGGAAAGCTAATTGTTGCACTGATTCTCACTCTCGGAAAATCACTTAGAAAATATTGCTCTTGCACACAAGTGTTTCTCTCTTTTGAACTATCGGATGACTTTGAATTTGAAGCTTGAGTTCTTGTGTTTTTCGATACTTTCTTCTACAGCTTGTAGCCTCCTTTTATAGATGAGATATGGGTTTTGTCCAAGCTTAATTTCGAGATGTATCTTGCTCAGATTTCCTTTAAAAATTCTTTTTACCGATTCTGTTTCTTTTTAATTTCGAAACAAATCTTCTTTACTCAGATCTCCTTCGAATTTCTATCAGGTCTTCTTTGATTTTTTGAATCAAATCTTCTTAAAACTTTAACTAGATCTCTTTCAAATTCCAATCAAGTCTTCTTCGAATTTTAATCAAGTCTTCTACGAATCTGAGTCACATTTTAAATCTGGACCATGCATTCTTCTGATCTGGACCAAGTTTGGACCATGTCTTCTTCTGATCTAAACCATGTTATCTTCTGGACCATGTTTGCTTCTGGTCTGGACCATGTTATCTTCTGGACCATATTTCCTTCTGATCTGGACCATGTCTTCTTCTGGACCATGTTTCCTTCTGATTTGGACCATGTCTAATATCATCTGATGATGTCATCTAATTCTTGCCTCTGATGGTATCCTCTGATTTTTTCCTTTGATGACATCCTCTGATTCTTGCTTCTGATGGGAGTTTCTGGTGATATCCTCTAGAGGTATCTTCTAGTATCCTCTGGAGGTATCCTTTGGTGATATCATTTGGTATCCTCTAGAGGTATCCTATGGTGATATCTTCTGGTATCCTCTAGAGGTATCCTCTGGTGATATCTTCTGGTATCATCTGGAGGTATCCTCTGGTTATATCTTCTGGTATCCTTTGGAGGTATCCTCTGGTGACATCTTCTGGCTGTATCTTCTGGAGTTATCCTCTGGTGACTTCATCCTCTGGTGGTATCCTCTGGTGACGTCATCCTCTAATTTTTGCTTCTGGAGGTATCTTCTGGTGACATCATCCTCTAGTGACATCCTTTGGTGACGTCATCCTCTGGTGGTAACCTCTGGTAACGCCATCCTCTGATTTTTGCATTCTTCTTCGAAGTAAATTATGTTATTTTCATAAAATACTTTTGTTAACATCAAAACTTTAAGCGAAAGAACCAACTTGGTTCCAACATGCTTATCAGTAGAAGAAGAGTTTGACAACAAGCCATGGTTTTATGATATCAAATCCTATGTTAAGAATAAGGAATATCTATTAGGTGTTTCAGAGAATGACAAGAGGGTTTTGAGGAGGTTGTTAATGAACTTCTTCTTAAATGGTGATGTGCTTTATAAGAGAAATCATGATATGGTTCTCATCAAATGTGTGGATAAAATGGAAGTAGAGAAAATCATTCAAGAGGTTCACAAAGTTTCTTTTGGAACTCATGCAAATGGTCACACAATGGCAAGAAAAATCTTAAGGGCTGACTACTATTGGTTGACCATGGACTCTGATTGTTTTATAAAGAAATGTCATAAATGTCAAATCTATGTTAATAAAATACATGTAGTGCCAACCTCTTTGAATGTTTTTTATTTTATTTTTTCTGTGTATTTATTTTTTTTATTTTTTCTACAAGCCTTAATATTATGTTGGTGATTGCAGGGTAAAATATTTTCCACTATATCTATCATTTATGGTTTCCATTTTGTCGATTACTTTAAATTTGTAGTATTGTTCTAAAGGCTAATGTTTGTAGAAAGTCCTTACTCGCGGCGGCTATTCGACCCATCCGATTGGGTCAATGTGGCTATCTATCAAGGATTGTAGAACAACACTCCTTGAGTATTTCTTCCATGGATAACCTAGGCATGTTTTGATCGAGCCAGCCACGGGCTTGAGGTCTGAGCTTGGTATTACGTCACATTGTTGAATTGAAGTTGCGGTGTTTTAGTTTGGGTCTTCGCTATCTATCTTGGGTTGTGACCATGTTTTTTTGGTTGCTTATGGAATTTCGGGCTGCGAGTTTGCTCTTTTGGAACACAACAACTACGTTCTTGAAGAAAAAGTCAATGGTATCGGTAATGTAGGAATCACAAAAAGATTTCTCCTTTTGTTATTCTCATCAACCTATAGGATCAAAGAGAGAAAACAATCATGTTAGTGACATTATCATAGTCGCAATCTTCCTAAACTAAGAAATCGTGTTTGATTTGTGACAACTCTATTATTCTTTTGTTTTACTAAAACAAAATCAAGTTATGAGAACAGTTATGACTTAATTGAACTTATATGATAATAGTGATTACAATAATTATTCATTCTTGAAGTGATTAAAGAGAAGCATTACCGGAGCTAGACAAGGATTGCAATAAGTCATAACTTTTATATTTTGAGTGCTAAGATATTTGATAAGTTCCTTCCAACCCCAATATCTTTGTTCATCCACTTCCCAATACCACCAAAGTTATGAGCCAATCAATGTTTCTTTCTGCCCTAGCCAATCCTGCACAATTTCAATAAGTAAACAATGAAAATGTGTGAACCTAGTTGAATAGTGGATTACAAGTTTTTAATGAAACTTCTGAGAAATAATTTTTGTGGTGAGGGATTACTTGTAACCAAAATGCTGAGACAGGAACGTCATAAGCTCGTAATTCATCCCAAATACGGCGTACAACATCAGTGCCACCCTGCATTCCGACTATAGCACCAGATATTATCCACTCTAGAAGTTCAGGTAGCCTTATAGTTTATGTGAATCGTTCGACCAGTTCACAAGGTGTGTTCCCATGCAATATTTGTCCTTCAACTGAGTTTCCATATATCTGCAAGCTCCAGTGTACAGAAAATTGGAAACTACAATTGATCCTACTTTTTTTTGTAGTACTAATATCACACAGCTTCAAGGAACCTACCTAGCACTACCACTTTATTTCATCTCTAATTAATCCTTTGTGTACCAAGGTAGCTCTGAATTTGATAATTTGATTTTGTAAGAATTTTATCACTCATTATCATTGATTTTAAATATAAAACTTCATATGAAGTTTTGTGTTTTATGGTGATATTTTAATTATAAAATATGTGTATGAAACTATGGTTGTATAAAAGTTTCTAGTTAATAGGGTAATCTTTGAAACTCTAATTATGCATATGTGAGGAATGAAAGTTATGAAATTTTTTTTTAAAAAAAGTTAATTATTTAAATTGGTTGGCTCATTAATGTAATAAATCAATTTTGAATTTGACTTATTATATCGGTTCAAATTTAACCGATGTAATAAATCAATTTTGAATGATGACTTGTTACATATGTCATTTTAACCGATTGTAGAGTTAACTATTTATTACAACACCTGTAATAGATCGGACAAGTAATCGATTTAATATATACATAGGAACCGATGTACAAGGATTAATTGCACTAGTGTTCTTTCGCTATTTTATTTCTTGTTAACTTTTACATTTGAGCTCTTATTCATGTACATGTAACTTTTCAAATAGGGTTGTTAAGGTCATAGCCATCCAATTTGTTGATTAATTTTTCATTAGAAACGGTTTTTCGCAATAGATTAAGTTTGTTGACAATTTGTGTAAAACAATTCCTACTTGTTAACCTATTTATTCTAGAACATTTTATTTCACTTTTTTTCTCACTAGTAATTTTTAAAATGTTCCTTATTTGTTGGGTAGTTTTAGAATTGAAAATCCTTTGAAATACAAGTCGTCCTAAAGTAGACACAAATGAATGTTCTTTGCTGTCCAATAGTATTAAAGTTTCTTCTATCTAAATCTGTCTATTTCATTCTTGGTTTATCAATAACAATACCATTTGGAATATAAGGATTGTTTTCCATGTACTTCCATGCAATCAAATCATAAACAATTATGTAGATTTTTATGCGTTCTTTGCAATACGAATAGTCACCACTTTTGAAAATCGGTGCTCGATTATACGATCTCTTAGGTTCCAAAATCATATAAGACGTCATTCGATAACTCTTAAAGTTGTTAGGCTCGTTATACTAAGAGATTGAATCTAATAAAGTTAAAATAATTCAATTAAATTGAAGTAAAACTAGAATCGCTTAATTGAATGTACAAATGATATAGAAACAATGTAAACAAAAAATTTAATCTTAGACACAATTCACAATTGTTGATATGATTTCAAAAATAATTTTCTAAACCAACAATTCAAGTCATGAAAATGTCTTAAAATAGAATTTTAAAAAGTCAATATTCTTTATGTCATTCAAAAACTAGAAACAAAAATCTTATGATGAACATTAAAACACAATACGTAAATAAATAAGAGAGAAGATAAATCACAATGAGGTTTTTATAGTGATTCCTCTACCTCATCATCGTTTATAGAGTACATCTGATCTCCATTCAATCGAATACAAGTTTCTTCCTTTATTATGATAGAATGTTTACAAGATTCTTCATTGATTTAACAAAGCTTGTATACCAACCGCTTCTTTTCTTAATGCTCATAACCAAATTTCATGAAACACCCTTCAAGACGAAATTTAAACCACTATCTTCAAGATGAAGACAAACCCTTCAATCTTACAAGATAACAACCTAGACTAAATCCCATTTCTAGACCCTAAAAAGAGAAACCCCACGAGACCTTCAACATGTTGCCAATTAATGATATTCTATCGAATATTCATGTTTGGCACAATCGCCCCAACAAGAGATACTCCACTCTTAATATTTTTCACTCAAAGATTTACTCACAGACAATATATGAATTAGAAAAAATGTTTGATATTGATTATAATCTTGTATGCTTGAAAGATCATAATGAATAGGTGAAAGTATTCTTACCCAAAATGAAAGTTTAAATTAGTATTTAAAGAGACATAAATTAGTTGGACAAAATATAATAATCCTAACACACACATCCAAAGAGGCTATGATTAGAAACAGTCACTGTATAAGCTAAACATTTTTTTAAAAAAGAAAGGGCATAGACTTAATCTAGAAAAGAAAACACGAAAAAAATTGTGCCAAAATTGTTTTCAAATCATGCAGGTTTTCTAGCACATAAGCGGATATTATATAATATAGTTTCTTTGTGCATATATTTTTTCATTGCTTTAAAAACCATCTTTATAAAATAATAACGATGTGTTTTGTTAGCATATTTATCTTTAAACAAACTTAAACCCTTATCTCCAAGTCATGGACAATTCTATGATGCAAATTATCGTTAAAAACAATAAATTTTATATCTGTCATACTTAACCCTATCACCTTTAAGTGTAAATTAACTTCCAAAATAAAAAAATTGATGATTTTGAATATCGCTTTTCTCTAACATTGTATCACTCCAAGAAATACTTGATATAAGAAATATGATAATTTTTTGCTGACGTGTCTCTGAAGGTGCAAACACGAGAAGGGGGGTTGAATTGTGTTTGCCAAACTTGAATTCTTTTGTTGTTTTGTTGAATGTTGATGTAAATTATTTGATGAATAATTAATCAGACTCAGTAGTGGATAATAACAACATAAGAACACAACGATTTATCCTGGTTCACCATTAACTTGGCTACATCCAGTCCCTTCACTCCAAAGGCTTTAATCCACTAATTCAAAACCTTTGAATTACAACACCTGACCCTCCAAGTCAGTCTTCCCAAACAGTCTGACAACCCCAGACTTTTGAGGAACGATAACAGCACCTTGACTCTACAAGTCAAGTCTTCTCCTACCAATCTGACAACCCTAGATTGAAGAAGGAATCTACACCTCTAACGGGTTTGATTACAAGGGTTTGGAACTCCGCAAAGTTGCTTCTGGAAAGCTGATTCTTGCACTCTTTTGTTGCTTCTGGAAAGTTGATTGTTGCATTGAATTTCTCTCTCGAAAACACTTAGAAAATATTGCTTTTGCACTCAAGTATTTCTCTCTATTAAACTCTCGGATAACTTTGAATTTGAAGCTTGAGTTCTGTGTTTTTCGATACTTAATGCTGCTACCTGAAGCCTCCTTTTATAGCTCCACTTAAGGGTTTGTCCAAGCTTAAATTCGAGATAAATCTTGCTCAGATTTCCTTTGAAAATTCTGTTGGCCAATCCTGTTTCACTTAATTTCAAACCATATCTTTTTAGCTTCAGATTGCATTTGAAAATTCTGTTGACCAATCTTGTTTCTCTTAATTTTAAACCGTACCTTTTTAGCTTCAGATTGCATTCGAATTTCCTTCAAGTCTTCAGTGGTTTTTGAATCAAATCCCCTTAATACTTTGATCAAATTTCTATCAAAATTCAATCAAGTCTTCTTCGAATTTTAATCAAGTCTTCACTGATCTGCATCATGATTTAAATTTTGGACTGTATGATCTTCTGATCTCGACCAACTTTGGACCATGTGATATGATCTGTACCATTCTGTGATCTTCTGATCTGGACCATTGATCTTCTGATCTGGACCATTGATCTTTTGATCTGGAGCATTGATCTTTTGATCTGGACCATGGATCTTCCGATCTGGACCAAGTCTGGACTAAGTTTTATGTTCTGGACCATGCTATCTTCTGGTATGGACCAAGTCTTCTGTTCTGGACCATGCTATCTTCTGGTCTGGAAAAAGTCTGGACCAAGTCTGACTTATGTTTCCTTCTGGTCTGGACTAAGTTTGGATAATGCTTCCTTCTGATCTGGGCCAAGAAGAATATCCTCTGATAATGTCATTGTTTCTTCCCTTTGATGATATCCTCTGATGTTTGCCTTTGATTCTTGCTTCTGATGGGATCCTCTAGTGATATCCTCTGGTATCCTCTAAAGGTATCCTCTGGATGTATCCTCTGGTGATATCTTATGGCTGAATCTTCTGGTGACGTCATCCTCTGGTGACATCTTCTGCTTCTGATTTGTATCTTCTGAAGGTATCTTCAGGTTGTATATTCTTGAGGTATCTTCTGCTGACGTTATCCTCTGATGACATCCTCTGGTGTATCATCTGATGACGTCATCCTCTAATTTTTCATTCTTCTAAGTCAAAATCTGATTTTCATAAAATACTTTTGTTAACATCAAAACTTTAATTGAAAGAACCAACTTGGTTCCAACAATCTCATCTGATCTAATTTTTTTGGATGATTTCTTCAAATAGAATGCATGATTTTTTTTCATATATCCCTTTTTGAAAAAAAAAATCCAAAATACCCTACTTTAAAACTAATATACCAAAATGTCCTATTTGTTTAGATCTTTAGGAAGTTGCTGGAGATGCGACCATTTGAAAGATAATTATTTTCCTCTTTTAGGACGTCACATCTTGGGGATGCGACCATCTATACTTTTTTTTAACAAAAGAAAAATATAATTAATTAATACATAAAATATAATAAAAAACTAAACTATATTAATAAATCCAACAAAATACATTAAATGGAGAAACATAATTATGGTTCATAGTGTTTGTCGGGGGAATTCATGGTGGAGTTGAATACTATTTAGAAGAGTTTGTTCAATTTGGCTAGAGTATGTTTCATAGAGTTGTGATGTGAAATCGCTGCCTTGGGATCCGACCTTGTGTTGCCTTTTTCGAATCTGCGTGCTGGTCTTTGTTGGGTTCCAATTTTTCCACTTTATTTTAAAAATCACAATATAAACACATTACAATCACTTTCATTCTTCACACCAACACAACTATTTCTTCCTTCCAAAGTTTATATATCAACGTTATCTATCAAAAATTCTATTTTTCTCATGGAATTATCTATGAATCATAGATATGAAATTCAATACATAAAGTGTTGGAACCAAGTTGGTTCTTTCAATTATAGTTTTCATGTTAACAAAAGTATTTTATGTAAATCGTATTTTGACTTAGAAGAAAAAATCAGAGGTTGTGCAAAATCAAATGATACATCAGAGGATGTCACCAGAAGATAAAAATGCCGCTAGAGGATACCAGAGAAAACATCCAAAGGGTACTAGAGGAAACATCCAGAGGATACCAGAAGATACCTCCAGAGGATACCAGAGGATGTCATCAAAGGAAAACATCAGAGGATATCATCAAACGGAAGAAACAATAACATCATCAGAGGATATCTTTCTTGGCCCAGATCAGAAGATAGAATGGTCCAGAACATAAGACTTAGTCCAGATTTGGTCCAGACTTGGTCCAGATCATAAGATCAATAGTCCAGATCAGAAGATAAATGGTCCATATCAGAAGATCAATGGTCTAGATCAGAAGATCACAGAACGGTGTTGGAACCAAGTTGGTTCTAAGTACTTAGGATTTTGATGTTTACAAAAGCACTCCATGTAATCTTATTTTGAACCTTGAATTATTACATTAAATGCCATCAGAAAATGAAGGTTCCAGAGGCAGAAGATGAAGACACCAGAAAATGCATCCAGAAGGTACCAGAGGATGCATCTTGAAATTACCAGAAGATATCTTTGCTGGCTCAGATCAGAAGGAAGCAAAGTCAGAAGGAGACCTGATCCAGACCAGAAGCAAGCCTGCTAGAGGGAGACTTGATCTAGATCAGAAGGAATCATTTGTCAGACTTAGTCCAGAAGTTATTCTGACCAGAAGATGACCTGGCAGTGAAATGATAAACAGCCCAAACTTGATCCTGACTTAATCAGAGGATAAGTTAAAGGGTCAAGAACAAGAGAATCAATCCAGATTTGATCCAGACCAGAAGATAGCATGGTTCAGGGTATGAAACTAAGTCCAGACCAAAAGAAATGATCTCCAGATTTGATCCATAACTGATCCAAAACAGAAGGTAAAATGTCCAGACTGAAATATTATTTGTCCAGATTTAATTTCAGTTTAATCCAGACCAAGCCCAGAATTGGTCCAAATCAGAGGGAAGATATTCAGATCAATGGTCCAGATTTAAGTATATGGCCCAGTGCTGTCCGAGATCAGACCATGGCCCAGTGTTGGCCTTAATCAGAAAGTCAGCATTTGTGGTCCAGCATTGGCCGAGATCAGAGGATCACAGCAGATCAGACCATGGCCCAGTGTTGGCCGAGATCAGAAGATCAGAAAGTGTGGTCTAGGGTTGGCTGAAATCAGAGGATCACAACAGATCACTTAGTATGGTCTAGATGTGAACTAGCGTAGAAGATCAAACGGTCCAGATTTAATCATGAGGATTAACGGTGGAGATTTAATTAAATTTGATCAAAGTATTAAAAGGATTTTTTACAAAAATAAAGTGAAGTCGTATGGAAGTTCAGGAGCTGTTGGCGGGAAGAAACTAAAGACAGGATTGGCCAGTTACTTTTGAAAGCAAATCTGAAGCTTAAAAAGATATGTTTTTTATTTAAGTGAAGCCCGAATGGTCAAGATATTTTTGCAAGAGAATCCAGCAAGATACAGCTCGAAATTAAGCTTGGAAGAGACCCTAATTTGCATCTATAAAAGGAGGCTCAAGGCAGAATACTTAGTATCGAAAATCACAAAAGAGTCATACACTTCCAAAAGCAAATACTCAAGTTTTCAGTGAGGTTAATTGTGAGTTCCATCTTTCCAGAAGCAAGCACTCGTGTTATTTTCTTTCCATTGTGTTAGATCTAAGTTGTTGAATTAGAGTCTACAATCTGAGGGAGTCAGAAGGGGTAGCAGATTACTTGGCAATTAGATTCAAGGCGTTGTAATTCTTTCTACAATCTGGGGTTGTCAGATTGGTAGGAGAAGACTTGACTTAAGAAGTCAAGGTGCTGCATTCCTCAAAAGTCTAGGATTGTTAGACTGTTTGAGAAGACTGACTTGGAGGGTCAGTGGTATTGTTGTAATTCAAGGTTTGAATTAGTTAAATCCTTCAAGGTGAAGGGACTGGACGTAGCCTCGTTAACGGTGAACCAGTATAAAATTATGTGTTTTTATTTTTACTTTATATTCGTTGCTAACTCTGTTTTATTCATACATCAAGTTTTGTTTTAAAACTGCAAAAACAGAAAAAGTATTCAAGTTAGTCAAACACAATTCAACCCCCTTCTCATGTTTGCACCTTCAAACGGTACATATCAGATCACATGGTCCAGAATTGGTCGAAATCAGAAGATCACAAAAGGATACAGATCAGATCACATGGTCCAGAATTGGTCGAAATTAGAAGATCACAAAATGATACAGATCAGATCACATGGTCTTGAATTGGTTGAAATCAGAAGATCACATAATGGTACAGATCAAATCACATGGTCCAGAATTCGTCGAAATCAGAAGATAACAGAATGGTACAAATCAGATCACATGGTCCAGAGTTGGTCGAGATCAGAAGATCATACGGTCCAGAATTTAAATCATGATGCAGATCAATGAAGACTCGATTAAAATTTGATGAAGACTTGATTGAATTTTGATTTAAATTTGATCAAAGTATTAAGGGGATTCGATTAAAAAATTCACTGAAGACTTGAAGGAAATTCAAATGCAATCTGAAGCTAAAAAAGATATGGTTTAAAATTAAGAGAAACAAGATTGGTCAACAGAATTTTCAAGTGCAATCTGAAGTTAAAAAGATATGTTTTTAAATTAAGTGAAACATGATTGACCAACAGAATTTTCAAAGGAAATCTAAGCAAGATTTATCTCGAATTTAAGCTTGGACAAAGCCCTATTTGCAGATATAAAAGGAGGCTTCAGGCAGCAGCATTATGTATTGAAAAACATAGAACTCAAGCTTCAAATTCAAAGTTATCCGAGAGTTCAATAGACATAATTACTTGAGTGCAAAAGCAATATTTTCTAAGTGTTTTCGAGAGAGAAATTCAGTGCAACAATCAGTTTTCCAGAAGCAACAAAACAATGCAAGAATCAGCGCAGCAATCAGCTTCTAGAAGCAACTTTGCAGAGTTCCAAACCTTTGTAATCAAACCCGATAGTGGTGTAGATTCCTTCTTCAATCTGGGGTTGTCAGATTGGTAGGAGAAGACTTGACTTGTAGAGTCAAGTAGTTGTTCTCGTTCCTCAAAAGTCTGGGGTTGTCAGGCTGTTTGAGAAGACTGGCTTGGAGGGTCAGGTGGTGTAATTCAAAGTGTTTTGAATTAGTGGATTAAAGCCTTCAAAGTGAAGGGACTGGATGTAGCCAAGTTAATGGTGAACCAGGATAAATTGATGTGTTCTCATGTTGTTATTATCCGCTGCTAAGTCTGATTAATTATTCATCAAATAATTCACATCAACATTCAACAAAAAGAATTCAAGTTTGGCAAACACAATTCAATCCCCCCTTCTCGTGTTTGCACCTTCATAAAGCATTTGTAAATATTTTATTTATATACTTTATTTTATTTATATATTTTTTGTCAATTTTTTATTTTTTATTTATAAATTATTTATTTCAGATACACTGAAAGGACAAATTGAAATGTCATGGTCATGTTAATAAAAAAACTGCATGTTGCCATATTATCATATTTGCAAGAGGCCAAATTTGGTGAAGTGATTAAACTCGGAAACTATAAAATAGATTTTAGTTTGATTACTGCTATGGTTGAGAGATGGACACCATAAACTCATATTATTTCATCCCCCCAATAGATGAGTTCACAATAACTTTAGAAGACATGTACTACCTTGTAGGATTAAATGTTTTTGGTTTACCTGTTAGCGGTTCGAATTTCGTGAATGTTAAGGATGTTTGTCAAAGTCAATTAGGAGTTATCCCACCTAAGAGCTCAACAAATGGTAATTTTATTAAATTCAACTGGCTTAAGGAAACATTTGATAGTATTGGTGAAAATTGATCGGTAGAAAAAAAAACAAGTATAATGTCGAGCATACATTTTACGTATGATTGGAGGGTTACTGATGTCTAACAAATCCAACAACCATGTATATTTGAAATATTTGTCACTCTTTGGGATTTAAATAAAGCATCACAATATAGTTGGAGTTCAACTGTTTTATTAAAGTTTTATAGAGAATTGTGTCTTGCTACGAAATCTGGTGCAATGTCAATTGGTGGATGTGCAGTATTGTTACTAGGCATGGTATCGCTTGTCTTGCGTCGCCCCAAAATCCCTCAATTCGTGGATATTTCCACTTAATCCAAGGTAACTATTGCAAATAAATTTTATTATATTTTTCTTATTTTTAGAACTAACTGCTTAATATATCACTAATTTTATTTTTCTTATTTTTTTCAACATATTTAACTCTGGTGGTCTGAACTTTAGTAAATATTTGCGTGATCCACGTTTACATCCACCATCATATCCTCATGTCCACTCAAACCCCCAATCAAACCCACAAGAACAAAATATGCACCAAACAACTGCAAAATCGTCTTCATCATTGCCTCACATACATACCGAACCATATGTTCCATATTATGGTCCACCACCACCGCAACTACAAATCCTTATAGAAGTTCTATATTATGGTCCACCACCACCACATGGACATACACCTGCATAAATACTAGCTTAGTATTACGTTTCGTTAATGCCAGAGATACAAACCCTTGGTTACTCAACAAAACACAAGATTTTCTATAAGTTCTTTGGAACTTATTTCACAACTCATGAGTCTAGTTATGTTGTTTTTGATCCATGTATAATCTCGGGACTGGAACTTATATGGAGACATATGGTAGTAGCTCTAATCCACACACAAATCTTTTAATAAATGGGAACGACGACGAGGAACATGATCAAAATGAAGATCAATCGGTGTCACAACCTGAAAACTAAACGCCGTGACACCGGCAGAGTATCCTCGAAATTTTGACATAGTATCCTCTGTAACTTCAACGTTTCCAAATTTACTAACAGTTTGCTACTCAGCTGCCTGTGAATCTGAAAAAAATGAACAACATGAAGGGGTAAGTCACAAATACTTAGTGAGGAGACAACAGCCACCACCACCAACTAGAAGGGAACACAAAAAGGCACGAATAATTGTTTTAAAATCTTGTGGCAATTATGTTAAACAATACTACCTGAAATATAGATAATTTTCAAATAAAGTACACACATGATAAAATCAGTAACTTATAATTTAGCCATTCAGGTAGAAAAATTTAAAATTCAATTCATAAATAAGTGAAATCAAAATGAGCAACCTCAAAATATCATAAAAAATCAAACAAGTAAAATATAAATTCTTGAGAACCAAGAGGCGGCTTCATCTCATTGATAGCCCTTTCCTTCTAACGAGTGGCATTTTCCTTAGGGGTGGCTCCACCTAACTGATAGCCCTCTCCTCTCAATCCTGCAACGCATCAGCACACATCAGTTAGGGAGCTTATATCTTGTTGATAGCCATCTCCTCCTACGGATGACATCTCACATATGGGCGGCTCCATCTAATGAGTAACTCTCCCTAATCAAAACGATGTAACTAGGTGGACCTACCGCCGTTAACGATTTCATAATTATAACAACGATTTCCAAAGCACATATTTAAAAATCATCTCTCATTTCATCGTAACCCATGGAAAACATATTCAACTGTATAACAATTCAATATATAAATACTTTATAATGCATAAATAAATCAAACTACTAACATATTATATAACACAAACCACGAAAATAAATAAAGGATGAAATCGAGAAAAATTCATAGGTTGTGTTCCACAATTTTTTAAATAAATACTTTAACATAAAAAACGAGTTAAATAATAATTATAGCATAATAAAAAATATGACAATGATCGTTGTCTACTCACAACTATGGAGAATCGACTAAGTTTGTTCTCTAACAACTCCTAGAGTAGCAGATAGGACCCCAACTAACAAGTCTGAGTATAAAAAATATTCTCAAGACTTTAGAAAAAAATAATTCTAAAGTTTAGCTAACTCTAGGAAATCATAAAAATCCTTTAAATCTACTTTAAGCACTAAAATAAGATTTTTAAACAAAATTATATTTTTCTAGAGATTCATTCTCAGCATTAGAGTTGTTTATTTACCTCAAAACATCTTAATAAACAACTTTCAAAGAATGGATACCTTTCTTCTTCCTTAGAGCACAAATCCTAACCTATGGGTTTATGGTTTACGGAGGCTAGTTTGTGACTTCAAGTGAGAAGAAGAAGAAAAGGAAAAGAAATGAAAAGAAAAGAAAAAAAATATGAAAATGGGGGTGGAGGTTGTAGCCGAGAGAGAGGAAATGAATGGAGAGAGTGAGATAGAAGGAGATGGAAGTGGATGAGGTTGGTGCGGTTTTATTTATTTATTATAAATAATAATAATTGAAACAGTGCGTTTCAACATGAACAACCTTAAGACGTTCAAAGAGTTAGATGAGTGCATAATCAATTTAAGTGAGACTTAGAGACATTTAAGTGGACATAGTTAATTAAAATTTGATGTATTTATTTTATCTATTTAATGTATTTAGTTGGATTTATTAATATAAATTAGTTTTTTTTAATTATTTTTATTATAGTTTATCTACTAATTTATCATATTTTTTATTTTTTTTAAAAATAAAATAAACATATAGACTGCATATTTAAGATGCCACTTCTTAAAGGAGAAAAAAATTATCTTCATTTAATTGCTTACTCAGTTAGTGACTCCTGAAAGTAAAAAAAATAAACATTTTGATATATTAATTTTAAGGCTAAATAGCACTCGTGGTCCTTTAACTTAATTTCAGTTAACGTTTTAGTCCTTTATCTTTTTTTTTTCCGATTTGGTCTTTTATTTTAATTTTAAGTAACAATTTGATCATTTATGTTTTAAAATGTCAACAATGTTATCCTTTTTT
>JBBPBO010001985.1:32670504-32776618 GCA_037974295.1 Cicer cuneatum | reverse complement strand
TTTTACAAAAATTTAAAAAATTCATCAAAATTTTCAATCAAAACCCATAAAATTATTTGTATTCTTCAATACAATACAAATTTTATCAAATTCGAAACTCAAATCTTCAAATAAACTCATATTTCCATTTCTAACAATATCAAATAAAGAATGAAATTTTTGTATGGGTTTATTTGAAGATTTGAGTTACGAATTTAATAAAATTTGTATTATATTAAAGAATATAATTAATTTTATGGGTTTTGGCTGAAAATTTTGATGAGTTTTTTGAATTTTTATAAAAAAAAAGGATAATATTGTTGACATTTTAAAACATAAAGGATCAAATTGTTACTTAAAATTAAAATAAAAGACCAAATCGGAAAAAAAAAAAAGATAAAGAACTAAAACGTTAACTGAAATTAAGTTAATGGACCACATGCTATTCACCTAACTTTAAATAGGATATTTTGAATTTTTTTTAAATATAGAAAAAATTTATTTGAAAAGCATATGCAAACGTTAATTAAACATCGTATTCAAACAAAAAGCATATTCAAACATAAATATTTATTAAGTTACTTTAATTAAAAATCATTTTTGGGGTTGGTATAAAAAAAGAAGAGACCGTACAAACTTTAATTATAAGGAAGGCAATTAACGCAACGCGGAAACCGAAAAGAGAATCGTAGAAGAATCAACCGTAAACAAACATCACCGACGAACAAACACTCACCCACCCACAAATAACGCTGCTTTCCACTGTCGGTGTCAGAAAAATTAATTAAAAAGCTCCAAAAAAAAAACTCACAAAACCAAACTTTTTAACAATTAAAAAAACCGCGGATCGTCATATTCGATTCAACCTGATTGATTTTATGCTCCGCCGCTACATCACACATCATACATCCTCAATTATTTGATTCTTCTTCTTCTTCATTTTCTCAAAGGATTCATTATTTCATTTTCCATGTTCTACATTGGCATTTTGGTTCATTCCTGTAAGTTCTGCCATTCTCATCTTTTCATTTATTTATTTATTATTGTGTTTTTCTCTCATTTGAGGGAACTAATGTAGCTTTTTTTTTTTTTTAATGATGTGTGACATTTTATTTTACAATTTCAATTTATAATCCAACGATTAGTGCATAATCAATGTGGAGCTGTGCATTTATGAAAAAAAACAATATTGGAATTTTTGTGTTAGTTATTGCAAATATTTCATTCATTGATTTGTTTTTGGTATGAGTTAGTGGCATTTTCCATGAATGCTTTCAATTTCATGCCATTGCCAGCTGCTTATTAAATTTTGAGCTTGATGCGTTGATTGTATGACCTCTCATTCTTAGAGTGTTGGCTATCAAATTTAGTGAATGAATTAACAACATCTAAATATCTTACTATATAAGCATATATGGATTTGTGTCTACAAAGCGCTAGCACAAATTAGGACACTAGATACGATAGTGACACATAAACACTATTAATAATTTAAGCAAATGAAAGTGATTAAATGTAACCACATGTGTCATTCGTAGGTTCTTATCTATGCACATTTGCCCAAATGTCTAGGGCTCACTTAGAAAGAGGGAGAGTTAGTTACACGAAAGAAAGTGGAGTCTGATATATAAGGGGGAGAAGAGAATATTGAGGCATCTTGGAGAATCATTCAGGTGGTCATTGGTAGAGAGCATTTGTTTCTCTGAAGGAGCTTAGTTCTGGACAGTAGGAATACTAATTCCTCTGATATTTCTACAATTTTAGTAATACTACACACTTCTTGTTCTTTCTTCCAATAACTTGTATTGCTAATTATGGATTCCTAGCGGTTGGTGTTGTGTCGGTATCAGACACCAACACTTGTCAAACACCGGGACATGCATGCTATTGGAAGCATCGGTGGTGCTACATAGATTTGTGTTGCATGAGTTCAATTACATTGATCATGAGTTGGTGGTAACATAGGTGTTGATTGTTTGGTTATCATCATTTTGGGGAAACTTAAAAAGCTTTTTTGTTGTTTCCTTGTTTTGCAGATATTTCTGTCGATGTCTGAATCTTGGGATGTGTTCAGGCATGGCTCTTTTAAGAAACAATGGTGAATTATTTCCAGAGAGAAGAGTCATCATTGATGCAGCTGTCAATTCTATTGGTAAAAGTGATCATGGCTCTAAAGTTTCACGTCGTGGTAGAAGGTTTGGCAGGATCACCAAACACAGACTTTTGCGCTGGATTTTCCTCCTCCTAGCACTCTTTTCAATTTTCTTAACAGTTTATGGACTGAAAAAGTTTTTACAAGGTGAGGCCAGAGACATGGGACTTTCTTCCTGATATTTTGTAAGCTTTATATACAAATAGTTTCCTTCTGTCAGTTATGTGTTTGAAAAATTCATCTTGCTGAATTTTCATTTGTTTTTGTTCCAATGGTTTTGTTACAGCTAAAATGGAATCCAGGTTCTCAATGCCGCATGAGCTTCACTTAGAACGTGGTGAAGAACGTAACCTACAAGAGAGTAGTTTGTTCGACATTGGAAGGCCACCTAAAAGCAAGCGTCAGAAGCGTAAGAGTCACGCTTTGCAACTCATTTATCATTACATTATGTTTTATGAATCTGAAGGCAAACACCTATCTTTCAGCGGCCAGAATAAGGAAGATACGATAGGACAAGTATGGTGTTCTATTATCATGTAGGGTTGTTGAGCCTATCATGTTTGCTTATCCTATACTACTCAGTAGTGTCAATTTTATCCTAAAAGATAGAATAGGGATTTTTTTTTCACTCTTATTTGTAATCCTCTATTCTTTCTTTTGTCTCTCTTTCCCCATGGAAGCACTTATTGTCCAATACCCTCTACCACCACCACCTATGCCTCTTGACACCCTCATTCACCACTGCCCAACCCCTTCCTTACTCATTGCCACCTGACATGCTACATCACCACCTCTGCCCCCTCTCACCACCATATTTGCTGCCTAATCAAGAGGATAATTTTGTCCTTTGTGTATAATTTATTCAACCTCAAATGTGTAAATATGATCACATAATACTATAGTGAGTTATCTGATGCTCATCAAATATTGGATATTTACGGCTCATACCCTATCTCACTTTTATCTAACTCTGTTATCCTTCCTATACTTATCCTATCTTGGCCTCCAAACGAGTCTTTAGTTCAGCGCTTTCCCCTCCCCTGGTTTCTTTCTAAAATGAAGATTTATTGATAAATCCATTTTACAAAAAATGCTTGTGAATATAGATTTTACACCATCTCTTCACAAAATTGGATGATAGATGAATAATTTGCATTGTTTGCGAAGTCATAATGAGCAGCAAATCAGACAGTTGCAACTGTGAACACCAAACCTTACAAAAAAATAGCCATTCAAACAGTGGAGCATTTTTAGGACTATGTTATATTTTACTTAAAGTCAAGAAAAAATGAAAAATACTGTGTTACATGAAACACATTTTATTCACCAAAAAGTAAACATGAATCATATGTTGCTAACAAAACCCGATTATGCATCTGTGCTTGAGATTTTACATGACATCGTAATTAGCATTTTGATAATGATGTGTGCTTTTGTAGATGTTGATTATCTCAAATGCACTGGCGTTTCCCAAATCTAAAAATGAAAAACCCGAATGTTTAACTTCATGGTTACATCACTTCTGATGCTTGGATTTTGTTGAGTAAATCAACATTGTCTATAATCTCTCAGCATTATTTGAATTTATGTTCCTGATTACGCTGACTCAGTATTAACTAGATTCTTTGCCTCCAATAATTTCCTTAAACTTCATTCCTTCAGATTTTCCTTGCGAAGTTGGATTTCTGCAGTCAGTAGATGGCCTTGTTGAACCTAAAAATTATATGAACTTCACATGGTTTTCACTAGACTATGTTGACCATGAAGAAAAAACATCAAAAATTGATTTATTTGAACCTCGATTTGGAGGGCATCCAACTCTAGAGGAAAGAGAAAATTCATTTCATGTGAAAAACCAGACAGTCCATTGTGGTTTTGTCAAGGGGCCACTGGGATATCCAAGCACTGGATTTGATTTAGATGAAAAAGATAAAGCATACATGTTCAGCTGTAAGGTTGCAGTTTCTTCATGCATTTTTGGAAGCTCCGATTTTCTTCGGAGGCCTACAAGTAGACTGGTAATTCAGATATATATATGTATATGTATATATATTTGCTGTTTTGTGTATTCTCTGTTATAAAAGCAAAAAGTTTAGTCGAGGCTTTGTTTGAGATCAAGATTTTGAAATGGAACAAAAAGTTTCAATCTAATTATTGAATTTCCAGTTATTAGAGTCCCGAAAGTAATATGTATGTATTATGTAGAATATATTGAGTCAGATTATCTATGTTACACGTGTTCATTAATTTTCTTTCCCCACCATGAGTATAAAACTTTACCATTTGTTTTGAGAAATAAAAATGGAGCAGAGAAAAATGTTAAAGATACTAATAGGAGAGAGGAGAATCTTGCACAATGCAGATTTAAATCTCTCTCAAATGAATGTCCACTGCAGAAATTTTCCATTTGATACATTAATCTTTTTTAATTCCTTAGATTTGGTTTTCATAAAATATTGGCAACCTTGTCCTTGGTGATAATTGATCATATATTTATTTGCATGTGTTATTATTAGGTTTTGATTACATTTAATTTACTACATTATTATTACATGCTATGTTGTAGTGGAATATCAACTTGGATTATGTGATTATAATACTTTGTTATCATTCGTGTATTACATCTTGAATTTATAAATGAAGCATCTTTTCTTTGCCACAGATCAGTCAATATTCAAAGGACAATGTTTGTTTTGTTATGTTCTTGGATGATCAAACACTGTCCAAACTTTCATCAGAAGGAAACCAACCTGATGATACAGGTTACATTGGCCTGTGGAAAGTAGTTATTGTAAAAAACTTGCCATACGACGACATGCGAAGAACTGGCAAGGTGCCAAAATTTTTATCACACCGCCTCTTCCCAAATTCTAGGTAGATCTCACAATCTGTTCTACCATTCAAGTTACTTCGATTCTTTTCCCATCTTTAATGTTGTTTGAAAATATTCTTGTTTGGTAGGTATTCAATTTGGCTTGACAGCAAGATGCGACTGACATCTGACCCTATGCTGATTATTGAATATTTTTTGTGGCGAAGGAAGGCAGAATATGCCATTTCGAATCATTATGATCGTCATAGTGTCTGGGAGGAGGTACTTCAAAATAAGCGCTTAAATAAGTACAACCACACAGCAATCGATGAACAATTTAACTTTTACCAGTCTGATGGCCTCCCCAAGTTTGACCCATCAAACCCGAATAATCCGCTTCCGAGCTGTGCGTATGCTTTGCATCTTTGTTCATTTTGGAATTTTGTTGGCTCTGCTTGTTTGTAGTACGATTCTAACTATTGAGTCTTTCATATTGCAGATGTTCCTGAGGGTTCCTTTATAGTCAGGGCGCACACACCAATGTCAAATTTATTTTCATGTCTTTGGTTCAATGAAGTTGATCGATTTACGTCCCGTGATCAACTAAGCTTTGCTTATACTTATTTGAAACTCAGGAGAATGAATCCAGATAGACCATTTCGTCTATATATGTTCAAGGTGAATTTTTACATCATCTTTGTGTGTGTGCGCGCTTGCGCAATGTGTTTAATGTTATGCGTATGTTGAACAGTACTTATTCTGCATGTTTTCTGTGATCTACATCAAATAACCTATTACTCACTCAAGGATAGATTGGACAAGGATATATAGTTCTTGCTTGAGTGCTACTTAACTGAATGTCATTGATAAGAACTTGATTATAATATAATAGTAGCTTGATACAAAAAACTAAATATTGATCTCTATTTATAGGGATACAAGACCAAAAATCCTAAATAAATAGGGAAATTAAGAAACAAATCATAACAATATCTAAGTAATATGAAAATTAATCTTATGAGATAAACCAATTGAGCGCTGAATGAATATATCGGTTTTTTACGAAAAATGTTTATCTTCAATCTCTGCAGGATTGTGAACGTAGAGCATTGGTGAAGCTATTCCGGCACAGGACAGTTCCATCTCTGCCCGGGACTGCTTGAACAGCTCCAGCTCTAGACTACTTGATCAATTCCAGCTCTTTAAGGTTTCTTTTTGTTTCCACTCGAGCATATACTGTTCATTTCGATTGTTCTCAGTGGCATCATAACTTATAAGAATACAATTCCATTTTCTTTATGTGGTATCCATAGGTTAACTACATTCTTTGATGAACTAGCCCACTCTAGTAAACAGGATTTGCCGAACTATCTCATCGATTTGTAACGAGGGACTTCTTGCCACTTAAGGGTCCGTTTGTTATAGCTTATTTTTTTAAAAAAATCACAATTTTTAAATAAAAAATTAAATACTATTAGGAGTTTTCATCTGTTCGTTAAAATAATTTTTGGAAAAAAGTGAAAATTTGAAGAATAAAATTAAAAAATTTCAAATAAGAAACTGTTTTTGTAAATCATTTTCGATAAATAATATTTTTATGGTAAAAATAGTGTTGTCAAATAAACGCTAAAGCGGCACTATACTACTATAGTATAGCAGAATTTGAACAAAATGCTATTACTTTGCAATATACTATTTAGTACAACACGTTGTCAAATAGACACTATTGCAGCACTATAGCACTTTAGCTAGCAGAATTTGAACAAACACTATTTTCCGTGATTTGCAATTGACAACATTGGGTAAAAAACACAAAGTAGCTTATGCTTTTCTTAAAAATGTCCAAAAAATAATCTCTAAATTATTGATTACTCTTGAACATTTGTCCTTATCCAAGCTCCTGACTTGACACAACATGATATGTGAAGGGATGCACATTGAAGGCAGAGGTTTGACATGACTAGTCTCATTTTGATGTGTATGTTTCGAGCTGGACCGAAGAGAGGAAAACTCAACTGTATCAAGGAGGGATTCCTGTTCTTCTTGTGTCTATGGTTGAAACGTGATTGCCGGTGCATTATTATCACAAAGAATTTAACTCTGTTATGGGGTTCAATGGTAGAAGACCTTATGATCTGAAGGGCAAGTTACCAATGTTTCACTCTGTTCACCTTCCTCATGTTTCGAGTTAAGAATGGAGGAAGAGATGATTTTGCTAACATTTGAGGTTAGTTTATCTTTCCATTTCGTGTAAGATGTAACAGATTCTCCATAATATTAGTTAATGGCTTAGTGCGGGAGGTAAGAACTGTAAATTTCCTTTTACATTTTTGGTGAATGAGGAATTTTCCTTTTGTAACATGTCACCATATCATAGTAATTACCTACTTTGATTCATAGCTTTTGTATTGAGAAAATATTAGTAACACATTTTTAATAATTATTATTGGTTGAGTTTCATACTATTACCCATCCTTCAAAATAACAGTCGTTAAAATTGCTTATCAACCATAGTGATGTCATTTCAATTTTCAACAAAACATGTTGATACTATTGACATAATGTACACACACCAACCAGTACACAAATAAACATCACATATTACATATACACAATTTAACATTACATATTACATAGATGAATTTAGATTTCACACATGGCTCTTGATAGAAGAGCTATAACCACTCTGAGCATCGTCGTACCTAGACCACAACATAACACCACCATATTTAGAAGAACCCTTAATAGCTGGAAGCACGGTGGAAGTTAGATCAGCTGCAGGAATGAAACCACTGCCTGCAGCCTCTGGAGAAGCTGGTAACCCCAAGAATATTTTGTTTGCAGGGATAGCTGATATCCACTGCTTCCATGCATCTTCAAAGTTGCTAATTTCACCAGGATTATATTGACAAGGAGGGTTGTTGTAGAATTGCACCCAAACATAATCGAAAAGTCCTGTTGTAAGAGCATTTCCTATCCAAGCATCAGGAAATGGACACTGAGGAGCTGCAGTTATGTAAACTTTTTTCCCACTATACCCTTTAAGGTACCTAGCAAGATCACCCCAATGCTGGTTTGATCCACCTTCAATATCGAAGTCAATGCCATCGAGAACAGCAGGACCGAGAGGGCGAGACGAAGATTGTCCGCCCAAGAAGTTATTCCAAAGGTAAGTTGCTACACTACTCGCGTCTTGTGTGGACGCAATTGAGTAGCTTCCGGCACCTCCTCCTATTGACAACAAAACTTTGATACCTTTGGCTTGACACGATTTGATGTCTGAGGTTAAGCCGGTGCATCCATCACTGTATGGATCACAATGACCAGCTAGATTGATCATGGGAGTTTGGCCGTCGCCAAAAGTCGGTAAGAATGCTATGATCACATATTCATAGTTTCCAGTGGCACAAGCCTCAGCTAACGTGCCTTCATTTCCATTTTGGCCCCAGTATATTGCAATTTTGCCAGCGATAGAACCATTTGCTAGTGCTAACATGACTAAGATGAAGAATGTGAATGAAATTGTTGATTTCGTTGCCATGGTTATAAATGTGTTGTTGATGACTATATATGACTCTTTACAAATTTATGATGCAAATCATACTTGTGGGAGTGGTTTTTATAAGGGTGGCATGATTAATAATGTTACAAAAATGTGGTCTTTTTTACATTATAAGAGCGTTGCTTGGCAGTTACTTTGGCTCATTGATTGATGATACTGACTCTATTTGACATCACTCTTGTCTGTTTGTTTTTGTTGCTACTCTTTGTTTTTATTTTGTACTATGCTTTCGATAATTTGTTTCAGCAACTTAAAACAGAAATAGTAGTCACAGCCACTGTGAAAATAACTATTTACTCAATCTTTCTATATGTTTGGTTGTTTAAGTTTCTTTCAGAGTTTAAGTAATATTTGATATATATATATATATATAAATTTGGATTAAATATTCTTATTGATTTTTATCTTTTGGCACGACTAGTGTTCCTTTTAGATGCAAATGCCCTTTGTCATGTAGATCGGTTATGAAATAAAAAGTTATTTGATTTAAAGATTAAAATTACTCACAGTTTGAATCTATTATGAATCATTTATTTAAAAAATAGAACCAAATCCAATAAAATATTGGATCGGATTGAAGTTGATCTAATTTAGCATTGCAAAAAAATTTATTAATATTGATATTAGAAAATCAGGATAAAATAATAAGTTTACTGTAAAAAATTATATATAATATAATAAAAATTAACATTACATAATAATAATAACAATGATTGATATGTTTGAAATATATGAAATAATAAAAAAATTGATTAAATTAAGCTAATAAGTATTATAAAAATTATAAACCAACAAGTAATAGATTACTTCAATATTTCATACTAATAAAAAAATAGAAAATGCTAACAAGTGTGCTAGGACACTTGTTAAACAAATTAAAAAAGGAAATAACATTTTAGAACTTATGTAGGCAATGTTTTAAAATTTTTAAAAGTAATTATTTTTATATAAAATTATTATTATTTTATTTGTTTAATAAGTGCCATTGACTCTTCAAAAATAAGTATTAAAATTTATATTTGTGATTTGGTTTGATTTAAAAAAAATAAAAATTTTATCTTAGTGGTTTTCACAAAAAAAGTTAATTCTTTCTTAATAATATTCATTTATTTGTTTGCCAATTGATTTGCGCTTTTTGATTTGAATAATAGTTTGGACACCATGTTTGTACCTAAATTCTTAAGACATTTAGCCTATGTTTGAATTTTAGCAGAATCACGTCTTCAACTCACGTTGAATCTAAAGCAACAGATAGTTGCTTCAAGAAATCGGAGCAAGGAAAGCATTGGGACGCGATCTTGACATGTTAAACGCATAATCAAACATATATTAGTAGTATATCGAAAAATTCACTTGTATATCATTTAATAAGATCATTTGTATCTAACGTGCGATTTATACTTACATTTAGAATTCTAATATTATTCACATTGAAAGTATATTTGAAAAGAAATGTTAAATTCATAGTTAAGATCACTGAACCTACCTTGCTTTTCACAAAAGATATGAAAAGAGTGAAGTATCATACTATAATATTCGGGTTTATAAAAAAAAATCAAATATTATTTCGGATTATTGAAACATTCAATGACTTTATAGATAAAAAGGATCATTGGATTGTAGTTGATAGAGATGGTTGAACATTTTACTCATATTTTCTATGATTTGAATTGAAGTTTGAAAATATGTAATTGGTGGGTTTTATGTAAATTTTATTGTGAAAAACTTAAATGAGTGTAATGGTTCATTGTGAAAAATTTAAATCAGTATAGGGGTTCTTTTTGACCTTGCATGAGTTGTACATCTTAAACTTTAATTTATTTATCACCAAAAAAGATTGGACTATCTTTTATCCCAATTATTAGAAATAAAAAAAAAGTCAAAGTCAACTAACTTATTTATTAGTGTTATTTTTTTAATACTGTTTGAAATATAGTATATCGGGAAATTGTGAAACATTAAATATATTAACTAATATTAAAAAGACTTAAAATATGGGAAACATAATTATTTAAGTAATAAATAAATCTTTAAAGTTGTAACTTTTTTTATTATCGAGAAAAAAATCTTCAAACATTATCTTATAATTTTTTTTGACAAACGTTACGGTAATTACTACATGAAACTCACGCATTCAACTACAAAATATTGAATTCAAATTTAAAACATGATATTTAACCTAATAATATTTATATTTTTCAGTTGAGTTTTGAGTGAGATTTTATAGATAATATGTTATAATAATTAATAAGGACTAGATGGAGAAGTACACAAGGAGGTGCAAAAGTAACCAGAAGTGAATCAACTGTTGTCTGCGATATCCCTCATCAGTTAAAGTATGCTTAAGAACCACACTGCTTCATCCTGCGTTGTTTGTGAATATCTTATAATGTTATAAACTATGAAAATGATAGACAAGCGTGTCTTTCACCATGAATCAAATATTATGTCTCTGTATTGAATTAATTTTTCCATGACTTAAGAGGCACACAAACATGGGAATAACAAATGAAATCAAGAAACTTTCTTGTTAAACATACCCATATATGAAAGATGAATATAATCCATTTGCTATTATTAGCACAAAAAATATTTTCATGGTTGTTAAAAAATTCAATTAAGTGTAATTAATTTTTTAGATTTTATTTAAAATATAAGTTTTAGAATATTAAATATTCAACTACATACATTAAATATTTTTGAATTAAATTAAAGATATTAAAAATAATAATATTAAAAGATTAAAATTACTTTTTGTTTATAATAGTGATCAAAGTATAGATTATTTTAACATTAAAACATGTGGCTATTTCTCTATTGAAAATATCTGATAGTGGTGAACAATTCAATTCGATTCATATGAAGAGTAAATTTTGTATGTCACAAAACTAAATCTAAATTATTTAGACACACTCACGTATTTAACTTTTTCAATAATAATAAAATTTACTTTTTCATAAACAAAAAAAAAATAATTTTTTTTCTCTACATTTTTTATTATGTGTATGTGCCTAAATATTTTATATTTGTGGCTGTAACCACACAAACCTTACTCTTATATGAATCAAGACAATAGATAATGATCGAATTCGGGATATTAAAATGAATTGGATCCATCGGGTGGTCCGTTTAACCCCTCATGTTTAGTAGGAAGAGTTGAGATTTTCAATCCGGCACCACTAATTGGCTCATCCCTCCTAATCCGCTAAAAAAATGGGACGGAGCAGGTTGGTCTGTCGGAATCTAAATAAAAAACACATTTTTTTAATAAAAACTCTTAGCCTAATTCAAATAACATAATCAATAATTAATTTTAAGGTTAGTATAAATATTAATATATTCTTCGTTGTTTGGCGAATAATTACTTGCAAATTCACAAAATATTGAGGACTTGTTAAGGTTTTATGGCTTCATGAGTTTAGCTTCATGTTTATAATAGTTTGTGAATTGGTATGGTAGAGTCATTAACTTTTTATGACATATTCTATAGTTTTAGATGATGAATCATGAATGTTTGAATGATAAGTTCTATCTTTTATATTTTTTAATATGATTTTATATTTTTTGTATAGTTTTTATGAATTTATTAATTAATAAAAAAAAA
Source organism: Cicer cuneatum (assembly GCA_037974295.1). Lineage (NCBI taxonomy): Eukaryota > Viridiplantae > Streptophyta > Magnoliopsida > Fabales > Fabaceae > Cicer > Cicer cuneatum. The sequence goes on along the minus strand of JBBPBO010001985.1, from coordinate 32,764,509 downwards.
TCAAACCGTTGACAGAGCAGTCCACCTAATCAAGGAGTAGAGTAAGATTTTTAATCCGTTAATACTAGTTGACCCGTACCACTCCTTTTTAGACAGATTCATGACGAAGTGGAGGGGACGATTAATCCATTTTATCATCCTAAACCCAATCAATCACAATTTCAATTATTAAAATTGTAAAGTTTGTTTAATTTAATCTTTAAATTTATAAAATAATAATTTTCTTAAATTGAATAATGTGGATCAATTTAATATTTTATCCAATACCACAATTTTAAAGCAATATTATCAAAACCAAGCTGACTCAAAGAAAAAATTATCAAAATTAGACCGAAGATTAAAAATATTAATTGTACCAACTGCGGATTAATCCAACTCCATAGGACCTTACAGCTGACAGAGTAGTTCCCTATTCAATCAATTGAGCTCGTGGGTCCGTTTTTGGCAACATTCTTTTTTTACGATGTTTTAGAAGTTCTATATTTGTCTTGATGTATATACAAGAAGAAAATATGTAAATTTTTCATTGATTTTCTTTGATGTTTTCAAAGAGATATTTTTGTAGAAACTTGAAGACTAAAGTATTCAATGTTTATAATTTTAAAAATATGTTTATACAGAAAAAACTGTAACGGACCCAAAATCAAATTTTTAAAAATCTAAACAATCAAATATTAGTTACCAACTGACCATCAATTCTATTCTACCTTGTACCACCAATTCAAATATACCTTCCCTATTTCTTTCTCTATCAAACTATATGGCGGATTATGGATATCCATGAAACGTTTTCTTAAAATAAATGTAATCCTATCTTGCAAAGACTAAAATGATGCCAACTATAACCTGTTTATTATATATATTTTTGAGAGGCCTCAAAAGCAATTCCATTGAAAGAAAGAAAAACTTGCTTTGGAAAGAAGTATATCAAGAAGGCAGTGTCTCTGAAAGCACAATTATCCCATCTTCATTGAAAAGAATTTCAACCAAATAAATAGCCCATCAATCTTTTGGAGAACAGGAATTTCAGTGATACCTCCCAGTTGAAACGACATCCCCACATTAAAGAAAACATCCCAACAAATAAGAAAACAAATTAATATACATTGAAATCAATGGAGCTAATTATTTCACCTAGTTCATTATGATACAACACCTGCATCACTATAATAACTGAAAGCAAACAGGTTTTTACCAATTCTATGCAAGATACCGATACAATTTTCTGTCACTATCATCCCTATCCAAAAAGTCTCGTTCAATGAGAGACTCGATCCGCTTCTTGACCTCTGTTGGATTTGCAAGGAAACGCGATTGCAACTGCTTTGTAACTTCAGCTATAAGATTGTTGTGATCGAGTTGCTTCCTAGATTTCATTATCCTCACTATCGACGCTTCAATCTGAGGCTTCCTGTCCTCCTCCACACGCTGCCGAGTTTCCTGTTTCTCAGGTTCAGATTCCTTTTGTGCAACTACAGTTCCTATTTTAACCTTGTATAGTTTACTACTGAACTTGTCATTAACGAAGAAAGCATCGTCCTCGCCAATGTCTTTACTCATCGGCTCCTTTCTAAGGACGTTTCTTCCCTTAACTAAAGCCAATGATTGAAGACATCTCTTAAGATCCGAAGTAGGAATTTCAGTTGCTTGTTCAATCTCCTTGTAGCTAAGTTTATCAGCATTATTAAAAAGCATGAGGACACACATCTGGTAGGTAGATACATTTAACTCATGCTTCTGACCCTTCCCAAAGGTTGCTTTTAAGTCTGCAAAGCCCATGTTAGTTTGCCAGGACAATCTCCTGCCGGTATGTGTGCCAAGGTAATACGATCGAAACTTCTCACAAAGTGCAGATATTTCAGCTGGCAGGTTGCACGTAACACTAGATTGAGTCGGCCACGACCCTGTTGTAAGAACCTGGACAGTAAGCGTAGGACCGTCACCTAAGTCAGGATGGCTGGCGTAAAAACCCTGCACTGTGTCCTGAGAGGTTTTCATGTCTGTAAACATTCCCTCTAATTTGGAAGTAAATTGATAACCACATTCAGTCTTGAGCTTAACTATGAGACTTCTCTCGGCATCATCGGAAACCGTTTTTCCAGACAAAAGCCGCTTTGCCAGATGCTGTTTATAATACTTTTCGAAAACATCTTTTTCTTGCAAGTATCGGAAAAGCATCATCACTTTGTCGAGCGTAACCTCTACATCATCCTCGTTGACCCCTTTCAGACCCTTACGGAGTTTATCATCTACAAATAGTGAGATGAACTCTGGAGAACGGGGATTCAAGTTAATGAAATATTCAAATGAGGAATTCAAAGCATTTTGGAAAGACTTGTCGTTGTTAAACGCTAGGTTTATAATCCTGTCGTATTTATCTTTCTCATCTAAGAGCCGCTGCACAAACTCGACTGGATCCTTCAACCTTTCGGGATCAGTAACAAGCTGTTTGCCAGACTCCCTTAAGTGTGAAGTCATCACTTCTCGTATTTTCAAAAGACCATCCGTAACACGGCGGAACAAGTTATACATCCGACCCAAATCCTCGTATTTATCATCGCAAAGCATGTTAACTAACCCTGAATTCTCCATATGGATTAATCTAAGCATGTGATTTTCAATCATCTCCTTCTCCACTACATTATTAATCTTCTTTTCGGTCTTTGGATCCAAATAATGGCTCACTCTATCCATTTCCTCATTCAGACGCCTCTCAGCTTTCTTGAGATAATCACCACAATCACAAGACTCGATGAATCTCTGGGATTCTACCTGGTAAAACTCAGCTGAAACTTGAAGAAATTGAGTCTCAAATTCTTGACCATATACTGAAGGACCTAAATCTATTAGCATTTTTGTTATATTCCTCATTATCCCTCTATCAATAACTTCACCAGTTCGTTCCCTGTCTACTAATTCCAGAAGCGTGTTCAGTAGCCGAGTCCTGATTTGGCTGCAATAAATGACGTTTTCTCTCCACAGGTTCAGCCCGAGCTCATGAACAGGAATCTTGTGGGTGCTTGGAATGTAAGTCCTATCCATATACATCAGTATATCTCGGATCATTTGTAATGCTTTGTTATGATCGTTCCATTTCCTGTTTAGTTCTTCCAGAAACGATCCTCCTTGAGCGGCTTCGATAGATTGAGCTATATCTTTGAGATGTGCAGTCATGGTTGCAACCAACCCCGAGTACAGCCTCTCACCAAATTTGTGAAGCACCATATTGTACGCATTCCTAAATCAAAACATAAACAAAAGCGGGTAAATTGGAAACAAAAGATCTATTTTTTCTCGTAGAAAACCTCACATATGAATATGTCCAAAAGGAAACTTCACATACCAAAATCATCCTATATGCCAAAAACAATTAAATAATTTAATTCAACTAAAAGCGGGTCAATCAAGGAGAGATAATAAAGGAAACTTGGCAGCAAACTTCAACATATCAATATCCAACTAAAGTTTACAAATCTATTACTTGAAAATCATTATAAATTAGAAGTACAACAACAACCACTAAGCTGTCACACTGATTGAATCAGCCACATCGATCAATTGATATACTTGGAATCTAAAAAAAAACTATTCTTCAGTAAAACGATTTTTGACCAATTTTTTAACTGGTTTTGTTGACAAAATATTTAGAATTTACGTTGATTAATGTTTCACTTAGCTTAGATTCATAGTATAGAATTGGTGTGGATTCAATGCAACTTAAGAAATAGAGTCAGCTCTAATTATTGTTCTTGTAAATTGTATATAGAATTTATTAGCTAGAAATATTGATGTGTATAAATATGACATCCTGCTGAGTGATCTAATCACTTTAGCATACTAAGAATCATTTCATCTTATACTTCTCTCAAACATCTCAAGTGGTTTCTCACTTTCTATAATGTACACTTCTCACGACGTCCTGTAAAATGTTCTATCAAACTATATTATATTTTATCCAATTTTCTTATTGGCACCTTTGTCGATCTTTTCACATGATCAAACTATCTCACTGAAGGGAGGGAACTAAAGTCCTTACTTCAGGCCTCCACCCCACCCCTAATAAGCATCCTATACTAAACAAAAATTGCACATGTATGGTCTCTCCAATAATTGTAATAGTTTTTAAAAATTGTTTACCTGAATGAAGGTGTTTTATAAACTAAGCAATAACATAAATCTCACAAGCGCAATAATTATAAAAAACGAAAGACAGTTATTAGTAAAAAATGATACAATGATGGTGATTATAAAAAATAAAAAGACAATGACTCAAGTTATCAGGTAAATACAGGACAGTAACAAAAATTACTAAAAGTAATAATAATAAATATGTAAAATCAAGAAATAATGAAAAAAGACATTTCTTTTGTCCTCTACATGGCATCATATGAAGATAGAAGATTGAAAGGACAAGAAAGAAAAGCTGCCCGCAAAACACAAGAAGCTGAACAAGCATGCAGTTCTTCTGTAAAGATCAGCGATGAGGGGTTTGACTGATAACAAATGGACAGGATGAGTTTTTGCCTACATGTTGACTGTTTTTCTTCTCAAAATGCTTGCTTGTTTTCCTCATTATAATTTATATGCTAATAAGGTTCAGTTTCAATTAGCTTCTAGTTTTTGGGAGCTTTTCAATTAGAATAAGTTTATGGTTCTTTATTTATATATATAAAAAAAAAGTCTTTATAAACTTGTAGATCTATATAGAGAAGCTAAATGAGAGATCTTCTGAAAAGATTGAGATACAGAAGCTAATTTCAATTTATATGAGAAGCTATTGTTATAAAAACTGATCATCTTTTAATATTTCTTTTTCCACAAGTGATTCTCGAGAAGTTTATTTGCTAGAACACAGGAAAATTGTAAACTGAAATACAATACTATGTATTGAAAAGCTGCAGAAGTTGAGTTTTTAAGAAGTAAAATGAGGAATTGAAAAAGAATACGATGAACCAAATTATAAGGGCAATAGAAGAACAGAGAAAGTTGATAAGAGGAAGCATACGAAACAAAGAAATGCATTAATGGCTATGTAATATGAATAATGCAACATCAACCGATTGAGCAGCAATTCATCTTTCTCAGGCATATTGCACCCAATACTCAAATGCTGCGCTATCATACCAATTCCGCATAGAGCAATGCTATTTGGTACAACAAATTTATTATACGAAACACAAAAATAACTACATGTAAAGTTATGGATGAAAAGTGACATAGGATTAGTTCATATTGTTTTGTAAATAGCATTTTTCATAAACACTAGCATTTTCCTTCTGCATAAATAAACTCAAAATTATCTACTTCCATCATAGACTCAAACGAACATTCCATATGCTTCCTCAATCAATGATGGATATTCACATTATAATAATTATTATATTGGTATATATAATTATTTGGTTCGAATATCATCCTAAATCGTAAAGCGGGGCAGTGGCAATAAATCCATTTTCCACATACGATGTTGCAGGTTTGAGTCCTGGCCGGAATATATAGTTCATGCATTGCTCGCCTCCTCAATAAAATTAGTCAAGCTCCACCACCGTGCTCATGCAGAAACCATATAGATAATCTAACCGACGAATATCAAACCTAGAAAACGGTAAAATCCACTTTCTTACTCAAATTAGAACAATCCAAAAACCTAAAATCCTATTAGCAGCACCCTTTTATCTACTCAAAAGGAAAAAACAATCAATAAAAATGAAAAATACAAACTCCTAATCCCCAAATGAACTCTAAATCTTATATACAAAAATAATTCAAGATAAGAAATCAATCAAGATTTTCCAACAAACAAAACAAAGCCAAAATTGAATCATAATCATTAAAAAAAAAGAGGAGAAAAATGAATGAACCTGTAAAGCTCTTCAAAACTGAGACCACTAGCATTATGATTGTAAATCTCATGAATCGCATCTTGTAGAATCTTCCATGTCTTATCTGCATACTTCGGATCCATCACCACCCTATGCTTAAACGCCTCTATCTGAAAATTTCTCTTCTTTTGGTTACTCATTGTTTTCCCTTTCAATCAAAATTCCAATCCCCACAAACCCTAAATTGCAACTTTCTTCAAATCCAAAATCCCCAAAAAAATCTAAGGGTACGGAAAAATGCAAGATCGATTAGGTTGCAGCAGGGATTTAATTTTACATAAAAAATTGGGTTTCACTTTAATTTAATTTAATTTTTTTATTTTGCTGCCGAAACTTTTTTTCGATTTTGAAAACTTTGAATAAATGAGTGTTTGGGATTAAATGGTTTCTTTTTTTGTTTTGTTTGGATTTTGTAAGAGAAGGTGATGAAGATGAGGACGACGAAACAATACTCTGTTGCTTCAAGTTTTGTTTTGAAGGGTTGAAACGGTGCGTTTCGTTGTGATGTTTTTTGCGTTACAGTTGAAAATATTTTCAGCGCGTTTCTAACACATACGGGAATGCACCTCCGGTCAACAAATAGTTGCTCGGCATTTGTTAAAACAATTAGCTAACCAACTATTCTCATAATTCTAATTCCAATCATCTACAGTTAATTAATTTAAGAAAATTGATGATTAGCAAATATCATTAATAGAATTCGAAGGACATACATTCTTAGTGTCTCACACCCATTGAAAATATAGGGTTATTTATGTTTTTAGTATAGTATATTTGTGTGAATTTTGATTTTATTCTTTTGAGAATTTTGATTTTATTTTTATAATTTAAGATTTTTATTATTTTAGTCATTGATGTCATCTATTTATTTAAGTTATATGACGCGTTATGTTGACATGTCATGCCACGTCGTATTTTGGCTTCACGTGGCACCAAGTTGTCATATTATCAGTGTCACGTCAGCATTTAATGGATAACTGTCATTAATTATAGATGAAAAACACAACTAACATAATTATATGGATCAAAAGCAAAAAAAAAAAAACTATAAATTACAAGGACCAAAAATATAAATTACCTTCAAAATTTTAATTTTAGTTTCCAACTTCAATATTAGATATTTAATTTTTTCATCGTTGTAAAATAATAGATCTTTGGTCTATCTTTTTTTCCTTGGTCATTTATCTATCTAAATATTATATTTAAGTTTTTATTTATTAAATTATCAATATTACTTGCAAAACATTATCTTATGATAAAACTAATAGGTGTATATTTTTTCACAGTTCTTCAATAATAATATTTCAAAATAAATTTAAGATTTAATTGGTCCTTATAATTATGCGATTTTTTTGGCTTTAGTCCCAATAAATTTTTATTTTTATTTTATTTTGATCATCGCAAATGTCTTTTGTTTTTTGTTTCCTATCCTTGCTTTTCTGTTTTAGTCTCTAGAAAATTGGTTTTTATTGGAATGAAAATTGGTTTTTAATTTCTGCAATATATATAATATTTGATTTTTTGTTCCTCAATTATTAGCGATATAAGAAATTGTAGGGATCAATTTCAATAAAAAATCAAGTTTGCAAGGACGAAAACAAAAAAAATTAGAAGAAAATAATTAAACAAAAAATGAACAATAACATTCCTTTTTAGGGATGACAATTAATAAAGGCTTGGTATGGTACTATAGTACTTGTCTTCCTACCTTATCGTATTCTGGAAAAAAATACTAATATGCACTCCCATGTTTTCTATGAACGATTTGAGAGGATATCTGTAAGACCCTTAATTTTTAAATTAAAATTATGGAATTGATATTAAGTGTATTTTAGGGATATTTGTAAAATATTTAATATATGTATGTTTTGAGTAAATATATATATATATATATATAAATATTTATTTTTGAAGATATATTAAGATTATTGGATGAAGAATAAATTAATTTAATTACGAGTAATTAAATTAACGGACAGTTAATTAAGGGATTATCGGCTAATTGCGACGAGACGAGTTAAGTGCTGAGGATCAGACGAGTGTCAGGTGAGGTGGCACCCACACAAGCCTATATATAGGAGTGAGAAGGATGGTGAAATCAGAACACCATTCCCCCTCCCTCACTGCCCATATTGCATGTAACAGTATCCCTTCCCTCCCATTCTGTTTTTCCATTCTCAGTTCGTTCAAAAAAAAAAAAGAGGGAGTTCCTCAAAAGTGTCATTACTTGGAAATCCAAGCACCAAACCAGAAAACCCCCAGTACAAAAGTTGTTCCCTTCATCATTCCGGAGCTAGAGAACCCAGTTTCGTAGCAGCAAACGCATGCGGGAGTTTCACCGATTTTTGACGCGTAAACGGGAACGAAAACAACAACGAGAGAAGTAGCAGAAACGCAACAAGGGTAAGGGCACCTTCCACTTTCTAGTTGCATTAGGGCTGTAAATGCATAACTATCATGACATTACTGATGTTTTCATCTTTGTTTTAAAAAGAAAACTGTTTTGCAATGACATTTTGAAAGAAATGAAGAAAATGCATTCTGTTGGTGGTTTTAATAATCTGTGATGTGTGCTGTTCTGGTTGTTGCTTCAAGGCTGTTTTGTTCATGTGGGAAAGTTGAAAAATGTCTTGCATATTATTTTGAAGATGATTAAAATGCATATTTTCAAAACTGTTGTGCTGGTTGTATAAAATGCGAAAATAGACTATGTTGGTGTTTTGGTGTATGTGATGCTTGCTGTTTGGCGGAAATATACTAATGTTGTTTTGTTTGTGTGGGAAAGCTGGAAATGCTTTGCATGTTACTTTGTTTGTGTGAGAAAGCTGAAATGCTTTGCATGTTATTCTGTTTGTGTGAGAAAGCTGAAATGCTTTGCATGTTGTTCTGGTTGTGTGAGAAAGCTGGAAATGCTCTGCATGTGTTTTGAGAAATGATCATAAGGTAAATGGTTAAAAATGTCTTTTGCTGTGGTTGACATTCTGTTTGAATGGTTTGAGCAAAACTGTGATGAATGATCTGGTGTTGCTGATGTTTTCAAAAGAAAATGGATTTTAAATGATGAAAGTATTTTTCTGGAAAAGTTGCATTGATGAAAAAGTCTGAGTTTTGTGGTTTGCAAAAGAGTGGTAAAACTGTTTTGGGGTTGTTGGTCCTCCAAAAGAAAAAGTTTGAAAATGTGTTGAGATCTCAAGAAATTTTCACTGAATTCGAAGGTGTGTTCGAATACAACATGAGTGTATTCGAATACAGCCTGCCAAGCTTCTGTTTTACTCAAGTTTTCAAACTTGTATTCGAATACGGGCCTCTGTATTCGAATACAGAGGAAGGATTTTTGCTTCTGACTTAGCATCTGTATTCGACTACGACCCTGTCGTATTCGAATACAGAAGTAAAATTTTAACACTGTATTCGCATTTGTATTCGACTACGACAACTTCGTATTCGAATACAGGATGCTAACTTTCACAATTTTTGCTTATGTATTCGAATACAAGGGAGTTGTGTTTGGAATACAGATTCGTGTTTTTCCAGAAACTCAAGTTTTAGGCTTCTGTATTCGAATACAAGGAAGTTGTATTCGAATACAGATTTGTGTTTTTCAGAAAATCAAGTTTTAAACACTGCCATGAAAAATTTAAAGGGTTGGAAAACATTGGAAAGGTTTGAAATGTTTTAAAATGGAATTTTTGAAATAGTTTTGAAGAAGAGATGATGAAGTTCTTGAAAACCTTAAATGATGTTGGGAAATGTTGAATTTACACATGTTCTGTCTTCTGTATTCGACTACAGGCATGCTGTATTTGAATACAGAGTGTTGAAATTGCAGTTTTCAGTTTCTGTATTCGAATACAGATGTGTGTTTTTCCAGAAAATCAAAGTTTTAAACAATGTTTATAAACTTTAAGTGTTGGGGAGTATTTGGGAAGGTTTTGTGACAAATTAAAATGGAGTTTTGTGATAATTTGAAGTGGTAATGATGAAGCTTTTGAGACTCCTACTGATGTTGTGAAAATACTAATTTTTACACTGTGACAACCTATGTATTCGAATACAAGAAGGCTGTATTTGAATACAGAGTGTTGATTCTGCACTAATTTGGCTTCTGTATTCGAATACAAGGAAGCTGTATTCGAATACAGATTCGTATTTTCCAGAAATCTCAGTTTTAAACACTATTTTATGAATTTTAAGAGTTGGGGGAAAGACTTGTGATAATTAAGAATGGAATTGTGAGATAATGTAAAGTGTTAATATTTGCTTGACTGTTTAATCATGGTTGTGATAATGATGATATTGACTGTGTTGAGATGTTTTGAAAAATGATGGAAAGGTTGAAATTTCCTGATAATGCATACTGTTTCAGTGAAGAGAAAACACTGCATATTCATGCATTGCATAGTTAAGTGGTACCCGCGATGGGCCACAGAGTAATGCGTAAACGTGCTGATCTGTTGAGCGATTGCACGAGTGGTGGTCTGTTGAGCGACTGCACTGGTACTGATCTGTTGAGCGTTTGTAGCTGAGTATATGTCAAACGTGCTGATCTGTTGAGCGACTGCACGAGTGCTGGTCTGTTGAGCGACTGCACGAGTGCTGGTCTGTTGAGCGACTGCACTGGTGCTGATCTGTTGAGCGATTGCACCCTGGTATTGATGGCCGTTACAGTCAAACATATTTAAAATGTGCTGGTCTGTTGAGCGATTGCACCTTGGTAATTCCAAGAAATTGTATACATGAGCATATACATATTGCATCGGGGGATTGACCGGTGGGGCACGATTTGGTTATATGATGATGGTTGGAAATTGATGTGTGTGAGTACTTTATGAAATCTGATTTTCTGATAAATGATTGTGATTGCTGAAGTGTTGGCTGTACTTACCACCTATTTTTCATAATAATAGGTTGCTGTTTTGAAAAGGTATATATATGTCATGAAATTTCAAATGAGCATCCTAAATTTTCAACATTGTCATATGTTATACCATGGGTGTATCTGTTCTGTGATATAAATGCTATGTGTGTATTTGTTAATTTCGGTCGGTGACCCTTTACTATTATATGTGGAATTTGGGCTTTGCCCTCAGATGCCCCCCAAACCCATGACACCCGTGGGTCCCGAGACGACGGAAACGTCGCTCGAATTCATTGATCGTTCTGTGCCTACTGCTTGGGTATACGACCCCATCTCAGGCAGGGCTATGTACACGGGGAGATTGAAGAGGACCTGTAGGACCAATGGAGTGGTGTACTACGTGGAGCACAGCTATGCGAGGATTGACTTTCCTGTGCCTTCTCGTTTGGTATTGGAGGCGCATGGGATTTTTGATGATGCAGAGGAGCCAGCTAGAGGGGTTGAGACGGAGGCCACCGTAGGAGTGGTGACTCATAACCCGGTGATTGGTGGGGATGTATGTGATTTTGAGGCGGAAGAGAAGAACGAAGAGCCGAGGCCAGTAGCAGCTGATATTCCGGGTCCATCTAGGATATCTGATGACTGTTATGAGATTCCGGCACCGCCGAAGCGACCTAGACTGTGCATTGATCTGACTTCGGAGGACACTGATCCCTCTCTGTATGATGAGGAGGAGGAGGTTACATCGAGGCGAGCGGCAGAGTCGGATGAGACTTGTTTGGGATGAAGTAGCAATATCGATTTACAAGGAAGGGGGGTTTGAATTGTAAATCCGCCCTTTTAAAATTTATGTTAAAAACTTAAGAAAATAACTCAAGATTGATCTTGGTTGTGAAAACAGAAAACAGAGAACGTTCTTGGTTTTCACCAGAAAACAGAGAACGTTCTTGGTTAGTTGAAATCAACAGTTCAGTTTATCTATTTAACTTGATAATTAACAGACTGAAGGTAAATAGAGATAAGGGAAGAGATATCACACAGATATATCCTGGTTCACCCAACCCGGGCTACGTCGAGTCCTCACCACGGTGAGATTTTCCACTAAGTGTTTAAAATAAGAACCTTCTTGGTTTTACAGCACCTAGCTTAGATCAACCTTGATCTTTGTTTACAGAACTTAATCTAATTCCACCTGGTATCAGATTAATCAAATCACCTATCTGTCTTGATAGGATTTCTTACAATCTACCTCAAACTATATTAAACTCTTATAGTTTGAGTTTTACAATAATAATGATTGTTTTGTAAGAATCTGAGATGTCTCAACTCTTGTTTGAGATTCGATTCTTTACAAAGAACTCAGTATAAATGTATCAGAGTAAAACGAATTTAATCAAACTGATTCTTGTAAGTGATGAGAGATTTTCAAGTATGTATGTGAGTGATTGATGATATATCTTGGCACTTGAATGTCTTTGATTTTTGGACAGAATCTGAGTATGCTCAACTCGTGTTTGAGATTAGATTCTTGACAAAAGAATTCAGTAGATGATTCTGATATGAAGAGGAAAAAACAGAACTGAATCTTTTGTTTTATGATTGAGAAGCTTTCAAGTATGAAGATGTATGTGAGTGATGTTTTTCTCTGTACTTGAAGCTGTGTTTCTTCCTGAACTTTTGCCTTCCTTTTATAGGCGTGCGAGCATTTAAAAATAGAGCCGTTGGAGTGCTTTTGTCAGGCTTTACCAAAAGCATTATTTCTGAATAAAAATAATCAAACTTTTGACTATTTTTATTTTCTGTTCAGACTGGGCTGTGTGTTGCGTTTTGGATCAAATTTACTTGAGTGATTTACTGATCCTTTAACACTTCTGATAAGTGATAATATTGCTGGTCTGAACTGGAGCATTGGATCATTTAAAACAGATTGAAAATGATCACAGAATGTTGTTGCAGAAAACTGTAGTTGCTGGAGATTTATGATCAATCTGGAGCTTTAGCTTTTGGATATCCTGGAGATTGATAATCAATCTGGACTGATTTCTGAACATACTGGAAGCTGTCTTGATGCATTGTATATTGTTAAGATTGTTTATCAATTTTGACAGCAGAACTGGAGTTTTTGATTATGTCAAAACAGCTTGGAGAATGATGATGAACTTCTGCAGAATGTTAATGAAAATTCTGGAGATTGATAATCAATCTGGAGTCCTAGTATTTGAACTTTCTGGAGATTGATAATCAATCTGGAGGTTCGGTTTTGATCATTCTGGATGTCTTCCTGATCTTTTCTGGAGATATCCTCTGATATCGTTTTCTAGATGAAGTAAAATTTGACTGTCATGCTATGTTCTGGTCAGATTATCTTCTGTAATACTTATTACATTTGATTACTTCTGAGCTGGAACAACTCTCCTCATGGCAGTCTTCATCCTGGTATGGTCCAGGTTTTCATCTGATATTTTTTCCTTCTGATCCGGGCCAGCAAACATATCCTCTGATCCATTCTGGATCAAGTCTGGACAGTTTTGATATTTCACTGCTGGGCTATGTTCTGATCAAAATAACTTCTTGATTGCTTCTGATATTTGAATTCTTCTGGTATGAAGCAATTGTCTTTATGGCAGGCTTCCCTCTGGTGTTTATCAGATGTTCTTCTGATATTGTTTCCGTTTGTTCTGGGCCTCCAAAGTTATCCTCTGATGATGTTTTTCGACTTCCTGGTTTTTTCCAGAATTTATCCTCTGGTAAATTCAGGACGTATCCTCTGTTAATTTCCAGAATATATCCTCTGGTAATTTCCAGAATGTATCCTCTGGTAATTTCCATAATGTATCTTCTGGTAATTGACTTCATGAGGTATCTTCTGGAGTCTAATAATTACTGTTTCCAGAACTGTCTGGACAAGCTTGTTTGAGATTCTTTATCTTTCTCAATTCGAATGTCCTCTTGATTTGAATTGATCCTATGTGTTCTCTGCCATGTAGTGATCATATCCATGTAACTTCCAGAGCCAACAACTTCGATTAAGTGATGGAGAAAGTTAGGTTTTTAGGCTGTCATGGACTGGCGAACATTCTCCATTTTCCAGAATATGTGGAGAATGTTTTCTGCTGCTGTTTTCTTTGATTCTTGCTTTGTTCACTTATGCATTTATGTTCCTTAAACAAACTTAAGTGAAATCATTAGTAGACCACCATTCATAAAACTTAATCATTTAATTTAAAAGGTTTGTTGTCATTAAAACATATATCAAAAAGGTTTTTTCCTCAACATGGGATGCGGAGGAAATCCGTGCTACTGTAGCTTTAGTGCATGATCGATTAGATTTGATGTATAGGATTTGGGGCTGGAAAATGTAATTTGTTTTATTTTGGAAATTATTGTATTACTTTTCCACTAACTTATTCCGCACTCTGATAATTACTTTTGAGATGTTATGACCCCAATATTTTGAAATGTATTAATGTTTATTATTAATTTCCAAAGATAAGTACTTGGTGATATTTATGATGAAATTATTTAATTACGTTCATCAATAAAAGTTACGACGTACCATTTTATGAGATGAATTAAAGGAAATTGTATTCCAATTCTTTTGAAGTAATAAATTGGAAAATCATTTTAATTATTTATTGTAAAAAAAAAATTACACTCGCGCTGTGTTTTAAACTCGGGGTTTACAATATCATGTGCTAGAACTAACTTGACAAAAAATACACTAAAGTTTCGATATAAAACTGCTCTACTTTGACTTTGTAGAGTATGACACCAAAAAAATACACCTTAAACATACTTAAGAAAAATAAAAAAATAATAATACGTTGACCAACACTTCTCAAACAAACAATTAGACAATAATCACTATCTACTATACAAAAAGCTCACATGAAAAGTCATTCCTACTTCAACTTGACGGTAAGTATGTGGTCAACATTAGATATTTCTTTTTTTATCTCATCCCTCATGAGTATTGAAGCAAACAATAATGAGCACCTTATGACTCACAAACCATTACATGTCATTATCCACTTGATCATATTTGTTGCATGATAAACCTATTTTTATAGGATTTTAATAGGGTATTTACCCTTTCTTTTATCTTATTTTACAGTTTTGATTTCAACTTATTCTTATTTATTTATTTATTTATTTATTTATCATATTTACAGAATTAATCATGAGATGATAAAATAATTCAAGTTAGTCAAATCTATTAAGTTTTTAGTTCAAAAATATCAAGTTTAATACTGTAACTTATGAGTGTAAGAAGTAGGTTCATTGTACACTTCAAGGAGATTAGTTTTTATGATAAGAAAATGTTTCCAATAAAGGGGGTGGTGAAAGTGCAAACACGAGAAGAAGGGCTGAAATGTGTTTGACTAAGTTGATAACTTTTTCATTCTTTGATTAAACTAATTCTTACTTGATGATTTACTTGGAGTAGAAGCAATAACAAAACTAAGGAGTGCATGAATAAAGTAACAAAATAATTTATCCTGGTTCACCACTAACTTGGCTATATCCAGTCCCTTCAATTAGAAGGATTTAATTCACTAATTCAACAACTTGAATTACAAAACACATAACTCTCCAAGTCAGTCTTCTCAAACAATCTAACAACCCCAGACTTTTGAAAACACACACACCTTGACTCTACCAGCCAAGTCTTCTCCACATAATTTGACAACCCCAAATTGTTGAAGGCACACTAACAAGCTGAGTAATTGCTTCTAACAAGCTAATTATAACAATGACTATCACACTCTAAGAAAAACACGTAAAAAAATATTTCTCATTCAAACAAGTGTTTCTCTTTGAACTCTAAGATGAATTTTGGAATTTTGAGCTTGAGTTCTTATACTCTTTTCTGATTTTTCGATGATCTTCTTCTTCAGCCTTGAGTGTCTATTTATAAATTAAATTAGGGCTTCAATTTAGTCTTTGTTTAATTCTAAATTGTATCTTTATTCCTAGCATAGTCAACAATGATCTTATTAAAAAATAATTCTCAACAAGATTCTTTTATATAATATGTTCTTTAGTCAATTTTTTTATTTTTGAATCCAATCTGAGCAATTCTTCTAGATTGATTTTGTTCGTATTTTGTTCAGATTGAGTTTGTAAATTCTTCAGATTGAGTTTGTAAATTCGTCAGATTGATTATGTTCGTATTTTGTTCGGATTGAGTTTGTAAATTCTTTATATTGATTCTGTTTGTATTTTGTTTAGATTGAGTTTGTAAATTCTTCATGTTGATATTGCTCATATTTTGTTTGAGATAAATCTTGATCAAATCTTCTTGTAAATAATTGATATCTTCCTATGATAAATCATGTTCAAATCTTCTTCAAATCTTGACCATATCTTCTTGTGAAAAAATCTTGATCAAATCTTCTTTAAATCTTGACCATATCTTCATGTGAAAAAATCTTGATTAAATCTTCTTCAAATCTTGACCATATCTTCTTTTCAACTTTTTCAAAGATTTTCTTCAATCATAAATTAGAATCAAATCTTATTTTAGATTTTCATCAAAAACACTTGACCATATCTTATTTTCAACTTGGTCAAAGATTTTCGTGTATCATAAATCTGAATCAAATCTTATTGTAGATTTTCTTTAAAAACATGAATCTTCTTTCGTACTCTATGAAGTCAAATATGTTGTTCTCATAAAATACTTTTGTCAACATCAAAACTCTAAGTATAAAACCAACTTGGTTCCAACAGATGGTTGTTGCATAAAATTAGGATGTTCTTGCTATCATAGAAAAGAGCCACGTCTGTCATAAAAAAGGAAGAAAAAGAGAAACTGAATCGTAGAGAGAAAATGTAAAGAAAGAAAATAAGACCATGATTAATTGTACCTTGACCAATGCCCTGGCTTTTTTGCTTTCCTCCAAAAGTCAATGTGCCTCATTTGCTCAATGTTAGTTCTTAGAACATAGAGTTTTCTCCTATCATGTGTCGCGAGCATCCACGGCCCAGGTACCATGATTGGTGTTTTAACTTGATTGCTGCGGACATATGCAACATAAACAATTTTTCTTTGGTACCCAAATTTGGTTGGGTCTTGGTTGGTTAGTCTTGAAAGGCTTCTTGTCTTTCCTTGTATTTAACATGGGACAAGATAATTTGGAGTGACCTTTCTTAGAGCAAACAATACACAAGATATCAAAAGGAATATGTTTAGGTTCAGTTACAATTTCTTCACATCCTAGACCTTTTTTACCATTTGTAATAACTCCATAAATCATAGAAGCATACTTTATTCTTTCCATACCATTAGCAAGAAAATCTTGAAATACTTTTTCATGCTTATCAGAGTTACATGTGGTATTTTTAATTGATGTTGAACTATGATTACTTTTTAGAGTTAGATTTTCAACCTTAAGTTCATCAATACCAATTTTCAGAGTTGCATTTTCTATTTTAACTTTAGCAATTTGATTATTCACAACATTAATTTCATCAATTAGGTTTGCATTTTCTTTCCTAAGTGTTTTCAGTTTTAAAAACAATTTGTGATTTTTGTTCAAGAAGTCATTTATAATTGTAATTAAATTAGATCGGGTTAAGTAAAAAAATACCTCAATTTCTTCATCTGCTGATTCATTTCTAGAGTCAAAATATGTGTTAGATCCTAAGACAGTTGGTATGAGCCATCAGAGCCAAATCTGCTTGCTCTTCATCATCAGACTCTTCTTCTTGGGCCTGAAATCTTTCCTATGATGTTTCCCTTTCTCCATATTTGGACATTGTGACTTGATATGTCCAGGTTCAATGCATTCATAATAGATGATGTTTTTCTTGTCAGATTTATCATCATTTCCTCTACTGGGCTGCCTGGAATATCTTTGGAAAAGTTTCTTCTTTCTGTTGTGGCACATTTTCTGAATTTTTCTGGATATGAAAGCCAGTTCCTCTTTTTCAGAGTCTTTGTTCTGTTGTTGCCTTAAGAACTTTCTTCTGCTTGGATTTCAAAGCCAAGGTTGGTTGTTTCTTCTTGGGTTGATCCTCTACAAGCTCAATTTCATGTGATATGAGAGAACTGATTAATTCTTTCAGCTTAAGAGTATTCAGATCCTTTGCTTCAGGAATGGTAGTGCTCTTAGGTCTCCACTTGCTTGACAGACTTCTTACTATCTTCTTCACATAACTGTTCTCAAGTATCTTTAATATTGAGACAAGAGTCTGGAATCTAGAAAACATTATTTCAATGTCTTCATCTTCTTCAATCTTGAACAACTTATACTCTTTTACTATGAGGTTGGTTTTTGCTTCTTAAACTTGCTTACTTCTTTCATAGGTTAGAATAAGACTATCATACATATTCTTTGTTTTTGTTGTCTCCGTGTTAGTGCACTAGTCAAACTCCTTAAAGGTTTGCATTTATCATGAACGTTTTGGACTTATGATGCATCATGTACATCTTCTTCTGATCATCATCCATCTCTTTCCTTGGAATCTCAATACCATAAGTATTCTTTGGAGCAGTATAAACATCTTCCACCAAGTCCCAAAGTTCAAGATCTTGTGAAATAAAGAAACTTCTCGGCTTGTCCTTCAAGTACTCAAAACGTTCTCTGTCAAACAAAGGTGGTATGTTGATGTTTCCTCTAGTAGCTTCTTCACTAAATCCACAAATGTTGACCCCTTGGATCTTTCCTCAAACATTATAAATGTAAGAACAGAGGTGCACCTTAGAGGGGGGGGGGGTGAATTAGGTGTTAGATGATTTTTCTGTTTTTAGAGTTTTGTGAGATTGTTCAAGTGACTGTTTTGAGTTTATGAAAGCTTTGTAAAATACTGAAAATAAATCACACAGAAATTTATCCTGGTTCCCCTTATAACCAAGGGTACATCCAGTCCTCTTGCACACCACAAGAGATTTTCCACTAATTGTTCGAATAAGTTACAAATCTAACACTAAGACTTCAGTTACAAATTCTTTAACACTTAGCCGAAGATAGTACACCAGTATCTCAGTTAAGAATACTTGAAGAATCTACACTAAGTTCTTCAAGTGATACAATAACTTTAATTGATTTTGTAATGATGTTCTTAACTAAGAACAAGGTTATAACACTAAGTATTTGATACTTAATCAAGCACACTTCCAAGTACAACTGAGAACCTTTCTTAATGATATGAAAATGAAAAGCATGTACTTGAAAATATGAAACTTAAGCTTTTGAAGTGTTTGATATTTCAGAAAATTTATTCTAAGATTAGTAAGTCAAAAGTTGTAAGTAAGAACTGAAGCTATGAAGTATTTATACTCCATAGGTAACACTTCAGATCAGTGGCAATTGTTCCCATAAGTTTTGATGAACTTATGCAATGTTCCAAAACTGAAAAATTGCATTGTTTTGAAGTTGTATTCAAATTCACTTCTATAACGTTCAGTTTTTATTTAAAATTTGAAGTTCGTATTTGAATACGATACCTCGTAGTCGAATACAAGTATGAGATTTTTGCCACTGACTTGAGTTTTATTCGAATACGCGAAGCTGTAGTCGAATACAAAAGTTCAATTTTAGCTACTAACTTACAATCTGTATTCGGCTACGACACTTTGTATTCGAATACAGATCTTTAGTTTTAGCTACTGACTTGCAATCTGTATTCGGCTACGACACTTCGTATTCGAATACATATCTTCAGTTTTAGCTACTGATTTGCAATCTGTATTCAGCTACGACACTTCGTATTCGAATATAGATTTTCAGTTTTTGTAAAAACTTTATTTTCAAATATATGTTTATGTATTTAAATATTTTTAGAAAATATTTTAATGCATATGCTAACAAGAGGGTTCTCATAATATTGTATTTGAATTGTATTTTGATTTAATATTAAATACCTTAAGTCCTAAGTTACCTAATATGAATATGAAAGATGAGTTGAATTAATATCCTTTTGCTTTTTGATCAATGAACTTTTTGTCTTCATAAAAAATGTAGATCTTTATTCTTTTTCATTCTTCCCCTTTTTGATGATGACAAAAATCTTGTTGCTTGAATTTTTCAACGTCTTGATTTCTCCCCCTTGATATGTGCTTACTCCCCCTTGATATATGTGTTGGAGGATCTCTAAAACATAACTAGCAACCAACACAATATATATACACTTTTTCTCCCACTTTTGACATTATCAAAAAGGAAGTGGATTTTATAAACAAAGCATACACAATATAAATAGAAGCATCACATGATATCTAGAAGGATTTGCAATCAAAAGAAATAAGTTTTACAAAACCATGTCGAGTAATACATTTTAAAAGGAAATTAAGAGTTTTAACGGACGATTTAAACATAACAGAAACACAACAAAAAAACTTTCAAATAGCCAATCTAATCATCAAAATCTGGTGGGAGATGAAGATGGTCAATTTTGTCAGATAGGTTACTCAGTTCTTGATGAAAATAAGCATGATGTTGAGTAATGGTTGTTTCGATGTGTTGGAATTGGTGGTTGAAGGATGCAATCATGTTTTGAATTATATTACTGAAAGAATCATTCAAGTGTTGAAATCGATCTGTGACAAAGGATTGAATGGAGTTAAGTTTGTCCATGATCATTCTGTTTGAAATGATGTCTTCAGCATTTGCTATGTTGTCTGCTTCTGGTGCTACTGCTGGGCCTGTTGTTGGTTCTGCTTCTTCTGCAGTGTCATCTTGGGCAGTTGATGAACTTTGTCCAATATCACCCTTAAGAACATAAGTTTGATGTAATTCACTCCATACTATTTTCATGCTAGGTAAAACACTTGAATCCAACAAGTTGTCTTTGGTTGTTTGGTACAACACCTCGCCTGAGAAATCAACTTTAAAATGTTCCAGAATTCTTGTGACTTCTCTTGCATATGGCAAAGCTATAGAATCTTTGGAGGCAAACAGAACTGAGCAAACAAAGTAAGCCCAATTGAGATCAGCCCTTTCAATCATGAAAATCATAATTTGAAGTTCGAACTCAAATTGTGAGTAATTTCTGGTTTTTGGTACCAAAATATAACTTAAAAAGTAATGAAGTAATCTGTTGTCAATTGTGAGATTACCAACCCCATATCTTTGTCGAGCGTATTCGGAACCAGCCTGTGTTCTTTTTCGTTCCATGGTCTCCTTATCAAATCGACACAGTGAGATATACGCATCGTATTTGGTAGTGTTTACCCATTCACATAAGTGTCCTGGACACATTTTCTGACCTTCAGAAGGTATGTGTAGGATTTCTCCAATACTTCTAGTGTTTAAACTAATAATCTTTCCTTTAACCTTAGACACCAGCCTAGAATCATCTTTTTCAAGATTACAGAAGAAAACCCTAACAAGGTTAGGATAAATGGGACCATTATAGCCAATGAATTCCTCTAATTTTTGAGCTTTCAGCAACTCAGGGAATTTAAAATCAGAAAAGGAGGCTTACGTACCAATTTTTGGAGTTATTAATTTCTTGTCCGAGAAATGGGTTTTGAACCTGTCAATTTCTTTCGGTGAGTGAAGTAACCGGGATAAATCAGCCATATTATCATTCCTTCTTTTCTTTGA
Organism: Cicer cuneatum; assembly: GCA_037974295.1. Taxonomy (NCBI): domain Eukaryota; kingdom Viridiplantae; phylum Streptophyta; class Magnoliopsida; order Fabales; family Fabaceae; genus Cicer; species Cicer cuneatum. Next base: position 32,743,216 of record JBBPBO010001985.1, on the reverse strand, counting down.
AGGACCTACTGCAGCAACCTTTGTTCTTGGACCTCTTTTTCGTGCATCCATATTTGAGAAGATGAAGTTTTACGGTTTTGGGGAAATTGGGTTTTAGGTTTGATTTGAAAACAATCTTAGATATAATGTATGATGAGGGGAAGGTTTAGAGATGATTGCATGTAGGTTTAGATGAAGTTTTTGAAGGAAGGAAACCAGAGATTTTGATTGTATTCGGCTACTATCAGTTTGTATTCGAAAAAAAACCTAAAATCTGTTAAAAACGTTTTTATATGCTGAAAAACTTGAATTTGTATTCGACTACAGGTTTGATGTATTCGAATACAGATTTTTTTGGGAATGTGTATTTGAATACAGACAGTTTGTATTCGAATACGACAGTAAAAATTTCGTTTCTAAAATAAAAATTTAACAAATAAACAAACAACAACAAAATATAATATTAAACATGTATTAAAATACATAGATATCAAAGAATCATATATTAATATTTTTGTAAGAGAAGATGCAAAAAAAATTTAAAATTAAAAGTGATATGACTTACAAAGTATTCAAACCTTTTTAGAGATCATTCTCATTTAGATTGCCTAGTTCCCTTCGTATCTTGTAAAATGATTCTCTAGGTAGTGGCTTTGTAAAAATATCCGCTAGTAAATCTATTAATATATTCTCTAATCATTTTGTAATTTTACTTGTGTTTTTGAATGTTTTAAGATTGATAACAGGAATTGATATAAATATAAGTATGTTACTCACAAAAGAAAAAAGGTCAGTAAAAAATACACAAAAAGAAAGTTTTGATTGATGTAGAAGAATGTTTTCCTTGTTGTGTTTTGATAACAAAATATTATTTCTTATGTTGAAGCAAGATTTATCACCTTACATGTTTTAAGTCAACTCAGTAATGGACAGGAAATAACTTTGAAGTTGAAGTTGAAGGTGCAAACACGAGAAGGGGGGATGAATTGTGTTTGACTAACTTGAATACTTTTTCTGTTTTTGCAGTTTTATAACAAAACCTGATGTATAAATCAAACAGAGTTAGCAGCGGATAAAAAGTAAATATAAAACACATAATTTTATACTGGTTCACCATTAACGAGGCTACGCCCAATCCCTTCACTTTGAAGGATTTCACTAATTCAAAACCTTGAATTACAACAATACCACTGACCCTCCAAGTCAGTCTTCTCAAACAGTCTAACAATCCTAGACTTTTGAGGAATACAACACCTTGACTTCTCAAGTTAAGTCTTCTCCTGCCAATCTGACAACCCCAGATTGTAGAAGGAATTACAACGCCTTGAATCTAATTGCTAAGTAACCTGCTACCCCTTCTGACTCCCTCAGATTGTAGACTCTACTTCAACAACTTAGATCTAACACAAGGGAAAGAAAAACACGAGTTCTTTCTTCTGGAAAGCTGAAACTCACAATTAACCTCACTAAAAACTCGAGTGTTTGCTTTTGAAAGTGTATGACTCTTTTGTGATTTTCGATGCTAAGTCTTCTGCCTTGAGCCTCCTTTTATAGATGCAGATTAGGGTCTCTTCCAAGCATAAATTCGAGCTGTATGTTGCTAGATTCTTTTGCAAAAATAACTTGTCCAATCGGGTTTCTCTTAAATAAGAAACATATCTTTTTCTACTCCAGATTGTCTTCGAAAATAACTTTGACCAATCGTGACTTTAATTAATTCTGGAACAAATCTTTCTTCCCGCCAATAGCTTCTGAATTCCACAAGACTTCACTTTATTTTGTATCGAATTTGTTTCATACTTTGATTAAATATAATCACGACTCCACCAATCATGGTTTAATCTGGACCGGTTGATCTTCTGCTCTCGTCCACATCTGGACCATACTAAATGATCTGCTGTGATCCTCTGATTTTGGCCAACACTGGACCACACTTTTTGATCTTCTGATCTCGACCATTCTGGACTTGCAATCTGATCTGCTGTGATCCTCTGATCTCGGCCAATGCTGGACCATGATGCTTAAATCTGGACCCTTGATCTGAATATCTTCCCTCTGATCTGGACCAATTCTGGACTGGGCTTGGATTGAACTGAAAGTAACTCTGGACAAAGAATATTTGATTCTGGACATTTACCTCTTGATCTGGATCAGGTTTGGATCAATCTGAACATCATTTCTTATGGTTTGGACTTAGTTTCATACTCTGAACCAAGCTATCTTCTGGTATGGGCCAAATCTCGACCAAGTCACTTGTTCTGGACTAGTTAACTGAAGCACTGGTTAAGTCTGGATTGTTTATCATTTCACTGCCAAGCTATCTTCTGGTCAGAATAACTTTTGGACCAAGTCTGACTTATGAATCCTTCTGGTCTGGATCAACTTTCCCTCTGGCAGGCTTCCTACTGGTCTGGTCCAGGTCTCATTCTGGACTCTGCTTCCTTCTGATCTGGGCCAGGAAAGATATCCTCTGATGGTATTATGACATCCTGGAGTATCCTCTGGTGCTTTCAGGATGCATCCTCTAGTACCTTCTGGATGCATTATCTGGTGACTTCTGGAGGTGTATCCTCTGGTCTGATTTTACCTTCTGATTACTCATCTTCTGCCTCTGGTGGCTTCAGCTTATGCCTATGATAACTTCATCTTCTGGTGGCATTTAATATAGTAATTCAAGGTACAAAATAAGATTACATGGAGTGCTTTTGTAAACAACAAAATCCTAAGTACTTGGAACCAACTTGGTTCCAACAGAAGTCATTTGAAGAATATTGCATTTAAGACATCTTGCATGAATAAGCCTAATTGACTAATATTGAAAGAACATTCTTTTTGCTAACAAACAAAGGAATATGTCATAAAGGCTTTGATCGATCCATCTTTGGTTCCAACATTATTTCTTATTTAGAACAATATGAGCATGCTAACTAACATTTTGGCATACACATGACGGCCCACGTTTTTCGAAAGAACATTTGCTTTGTTCTACCACTTGCAAGCACAAAATGATAAAAACAAAGTACCTGCAAGTACAAGTGACAATTTGAACTTTTATCTTTCCCTATGTTGCATTAGTTAAGGAACTTGTAGTGTCTAATGCTTCATATTTTTAAGTTCCATTTTCTTCACAAAAACTAGAAGAACGTTTTCCTCAAGAAAAGAAAGTTCTCCTTGAATTGCACTAAAATATGAAGACAACACATCAAAGAGATTGTTTTTTTGGATTCGCGTTCCCAACAACTCCTTTCTCCATCCACAAACTGAAGCTCTTCTCATCTATAAATAGGAATGTATGTTGAGCATGAAGAGTAAGAGTCTAAGCTACAACATTATCAATAACTTGTTTTATTCTCAAGTTACACGCAAGGCTCTCTTTGATCTTACTCACTTCATTTTATGATCTTCCAACTAAAGTTCCATATTTTTGAGTGTGTTGATAAATTTCCTTGCTTCTCAAATTTTTCTTTGTGTTTTCATAAGCAAATAACACATACACTTATTCATATACTTGTAAAAATCTCTCAAAGTCTTTCTTTTGTGATTGGTAAGAGTAAGTTTGTGTGATAACTGGTTAGACTGAGTTTGTAAACATATTGAGGATGTGATAATACAAGTTGTATTAGATCATGTTGTGATATAAAGAAAGCTGTAAAAAGTGCTAGACGAACATTATTTTCAGCAAGATAATGGAAAATCTCACAAGGTGTGAAGACTAGATGTAGCCCAAGGTTAAGGATGAACGGGGATAAATTTTTGTATGATTCTCTTTATCTTAATCTTTTACTTTTTTTACATTGATCACGCTACATCGTTGCCATTTACATTTTTCATTATACACTTATGATAAAGAATATTCTCTTTGTTTTAAAACTAATATTCTTATCCAAGTGATAACTTGAGATAGTTCCTTTTGATTTAAATTTCTATAAGGGCACAATTCAAACCCTTTTTCTTATGACATAACATTTTACTTCAATGTCCTACCTGTTGGAACCAAGTTGGTTCTTTCAATTAAAGTTATGATGTTAACAAAAGTATTTTATGAAAATTAATTTTGACAACCCCAGATTGAAGAAGGAATCTGCACCAGTATCGGGTTAGATTACAATGGTTGTAACTCTGCAAATTTGCATCTGGAAAGCTGATTGCTGCACAGATTCTTGCACACTTTTGTTGCTTCTAGAAAGCTAATTGTTGCATTGAATTTCTCTTTCGAAAACACTTAGAAAATATTGCTTTTGCACTCAAGTGATTCTCTCTTTTGAACTCTTGAATTGTGTTGAATATGAAGCTTGAGTTCTTGTGTTTTTCGATGCTTAAGTTCTCCTATCATGCTCATTTGGAATTCTTTCTGCATTAGGTCAGAAAACTCTTTGCACAAAGTGCCATTAGTCGATCCAAAGATGATATCATCAACATAAACTTGAATAATTAAAATATCATTTTTAATAGATTTCCTATATAGAGTATTATCAATCTGGCCTCTATCAAATTCATTCTTAAGCAGAAAGTTACTAAGTTTGTCATACCTTGCCGTTGATGCTTGTTTTAAACCATATAAAGATTTTTTAAGTTTAAAAACATGGTTTGGGAAATCAGAATTTTCAAATCCAGGGGGCTGTTTGACATAGACTTCCTCACTTATATACCCATTTTAGAATGCACTTTTAACATCCATTTGATACAGTGTTATATCATGATTAGCAGCAAATGATAAAAGAATTCTAATTGCTTCTAACTTGGCCACTAGAGCAAATGTCTCAGTGTAATCGATACCTTCCTGTTGACTGTATCCTTGAGCTACTAGTCTGGCTTTGTTCCTTACCACTTCACCTTTTTCATTGAGTTTATTCCTGAACACCTACTTGGTTCCAATAATGTTTTTGTTTGGTCTGGATACCAGATCCCAAACATCATTCCTTTGGAATTCATTCAGCTCTTCTTGCATTGCAAGTATCCAAGCTTCATCATCATTGCTTGGTTCGCATCAACTTCTGGTTCTGGAAGATCTGTAACAGCTTCTGATTCAGATAAATCAGCTTCTGGTTCTTTCCAGGTACTTCTGTTTCTAGTGCTTCTGCTCCCTTTGGTTCTGGTGAACCTGCACTATTTTTATCTTGCTTTGATTTGTCAAGATCAAGCAGTTTGTCATATTACATAATGCAAATCAAATAATTTAAAATTTAACTCAATACAGCCAAACCATTAATTCTGCTTCTGGTGATTTCTGCTTGTTTTTGAACCCACTGGAATGGTGTTTCTGCTGAAGTATTCAATTCGTGTGAATCACCTGGTTCTTTTGATAGTTTGAAAACCTGCAAAATACATATCAAATAATAATAGTATTTACAACAAGATGTAACCTCTATGTCAACAGTTTCAATTTTACTCTGAAAATCCTCTTGCTTCTGATTTTCAGATTCCTAATCTGTATGTTCTGTGATTACATGGTTTGGATGAGGGGATTTGAATTCCTTCCAGGTTTGTAGTCTTGATGAATCTCACTGGAGTGGTTAAAGAACTCTCCTGATTCTGATTCTTCTCTTTCTGCTTTGGTTGATACACCATGTTCCTCTGGTGATTCTGGAACTTATGGTGATTCTGGTAATTATACTGATTCTGATAATTTGAGTAATTCTGATGATCATACCTGAAACTTTGATACTGATACCTGTTCAGGTTTTGGTACTGATTCTGATTCTGGTTCCAGTTCCTGTGCCTCTTATACTGGTTCCAGTTCTTGTACCTCTGATACTGGTTCCAGTTCTGGTTCTAGTTCCAGTTCTTGTTCCTCTGATACTGGCTCCAATTTTGATTCTGGTTCCAGTTCCTGTTCTGATTCGTGTGATATCTTTGATATTTCCTATTCCTCCTATGATTCTGGTTCTGGTTCTGATAGGTATTGTGTTGACCAGTTCTTCTTCTACCAGAGTCACTTGGCTTCTGTTTGGTAGATGTTGGAACATAAACCTTCTTCTGCTTGTGCATTGCCAACATCCATTGTCCATGCACCATTGTTGGTGTCTCATTCTGGTTGCTCAGAATATCTGCAACATAGACAATTTGATCTTTTGGTACCCAGAACTGATTGAGTCCAGGTTTGTTAGTCTTAACAGCTCTCTGATATTGTTCAGATTTTACTAGTTGACAAGATAGTTCAGAGTGACCTTTCTTAGCACAAACAATACATAAAATATCAGAATGAACAGCTTTACTTTCAGTAATCGTTTCTGTAAAACCAAGACCTCTCTTTCCAGAGTTACTGTTTCCATAAATCATAGATGCATATTTACTTCTTTCCATTCCATTAGAAATAAAGTTTTGAAAAAATTTCTCATGCATATCAGATTCACAAACAGTTTCAGAAGTGGAACAAATATTACTTTTGAGAGTTTGGTTTTCAGACTTGAGTCTGACAACTTCAGTTTTAAAATCTTTGTTTTCAGTTGCATACTCAGAATTTTGATTCTTTAAAACTTGGACTTCTTTGGTTAGATTTTTCTTATCTTCCCTAAGAGTTTTCAGTTTTAAAGACCTTTTATTGTTTGCATTTAACAAGTCTTTTAAAGTCTCAATTAATTCAGATTTAGAGAGATCAGAAAATACCTCACTGTCTTCATCTTCTGATTCTGTTCCAGAGCATGAGCTGTATCCAGAACTTGAGTTGGTATAAGCCATCAGAGACAAAATTGCTTCCTCTGATGTGCTTCCAGACTTGCTTGAATGACTGCTTCGTTCATTCTTCCTTCTGCCTGTTTTCCTTCCTGAATTCATGCCTTTATGAGGACCAGAAGCAGACCTGATGTGTGCCATCTTTGCTGTTTCTGCCTCTTCTTCATCAGACGATTCTTCTTCTGATTCTGATACATCCCATGCAGCCATCAGACCCTGCTTTCTGTATCTGGAACTCTTCTTGTGCTGTTTGCCTTTTTTCAGATTTGGACATTCTGACTTGATATGTTCAGGTTCATTGCATCCATAATAGATGATATTCTTCTTGTCAGATTCTTCCTTATCTTTGCTGTTATGTTTCTTCTTGAAGCTTCTTTTCATCCTGTTTTCCCAGATCTTAACCATGTTTTTGGTTAAGTAAGCCATATCATCACAGTCACTGTCACTATCCTCTGATTCTGATGCTGCCTTTGCAGCTTTCTTCTGTTTCGACTTCAGAGCCAGATTCTTCTTCTTCTTTGGTTCATCTTCTTCCAGTTCTATTTCATGAGACCTGAGTGAGCTGATCAGGTCTTCAAGTGTTAAGTTGTTCAGATCTTTGGCTTCCTGAACTGCAGTAACCATTGGTCTCCACTTTTTTGGTAAACTTCTTAGAATCTTCTTGACATGATCTGCTGTTGTGTAGCTTTTCTTCAAGACCTTCAGTCCAGATATCAGAGTTTGGAATCTGCAGAACATTCCATCAATGTTTTCATCATCTTCCATCTTGAACATCTCATACTGTTTGACCAATATGTTAGCCCTTGCTTCTTGAACCTGCTGGGTTCCTTCATAGGTCAGAACCAGACTGTCGAATATGCTCTTTGCTGTATCTTTATATGTGCATCTGTCAAATTCCTTGAATGTGATGGCACTGATCATGATGTTTCTGGACTTGTGATGAAGTTTGTGTAATCTGCTCTGATCTGGTTTCATATCATCCATGTCTAGTTCTTTAGTTGGATCTTCTGAATCAGTAGGTGCAGTGTATCATTTGACTATCATCTTCCATAATTCAGGATCTTGAGATATGAAGAAACTTCTCATTCTGTCCTTCCAATACTCAAACCTTTCTCCATCAAACAGTGGTGGTCTGTTGATGTTGCCTCCCAGTTCTTCTCTGGATTCTGCCATGTGAACTCCTTGGACCTTTCCTCAAACGCTGTTAAGTGCTCAACCTCGAAACCGAGCTCTGATACCAATTGAAGGTTCAAACACGAGAAAGGGGGGTTGAATTGTGTTTGACTAACTTGAATACTTTTCCTGTTTTTACACTTTTAAAACAAAACTTGATGTATGAATAAAAACAGAGTTAGCAGCGGATATAAAGTAAAAATAAAACACAGAATTTTTATACTGGTTCACCGTTAACGAGGCTACGTCCAGTCCCTTCACCTTGAAGGATTTCACTAATTCAAACCTTGAATTACAACAGTTCCACTGACCCTCCAAGTCAGTCTTCTCAAACAGTCTAACAATCCTAGACTCTTAAGGAATACAGCACCTTGACTTCCTAAGTCAAGTCTTCTCCTACCAATCTGACAACCCCAGATTGTAGAAGGAATTACAACGCCTTGAATCTAATTGCCAAGTAATCTGCTACCCCTTCTAACTCCCTCAGATTGTAGACTCTACTTCAACAACTTAGATCTAACACAAGGGAAAGAAAATAACATGAGTGCTTGCTTCTTGAAAGCTGGAACTCACAATTAACCTCACTGAAAACTTGAGTGTTTGCTTTGGAAGTGTATAACTCTTTTGTGATTTTCGATACAAAGTATTCTGCCTTGAGCCTCCTTTGATAGATGCAGATTAGGGCCTCTTCCAAACTTAATTTTGAGCTGAATCTTGCTGGATTCTCTTGCAAAAATATCTTGACCAATTGGGCTTCATTTAAATAAAAAACATATCTTTTTTAAGCTTCAGATTTACTTTCAAAAATAACTGGCCAATCATGTCTTTAGATTCTTCCTGCCAACAGCTCCTGAATTCCACAATACCTCACTTTATTTTTGTAACAAATCTTTTCAATACTTTGATCAAAATAAATTAAAATCTCCACCGTTAATCCTCCTGATTAAATCTGGACCATTTGATTTTCTGCACTAGTCCACATATGGACCATACTAAGTGATATGTTGTGATCTTCTGATTTCGGCCATCCCTGGACCACACTTCCTAACCTTCTGATCTTTTGATCTCGGCCATCCTGGTCTAGCAAACTGATCTGCTGTGATCCTATGATCTCGGCCACTGCTGGATCACACATCCTGACCTTCTGCTTTCGGCCAACACTGGGCCATGGTCTGATTTTCTGATCTCGGCCACCACTGGGCCAAATACTTAAATCTGAACCATTGATCTGAAAATCTTCCCTCTGATCTGGACCAATTCTGGACTTGGTTTGGATTAAACTGAAATTAAATCTAGACAAATAATATTTCAGTCTGGACATTTTACCTTCTGTTTTGGATCAGTTCTGGATCAATTCTGGAGATCATTTCTTTTGGTCTAGACTTAGTTTCATACCCTGAACCATGCTATCTTCTGGTCTGGGTCAAATTTGGATTAATTCCTTTGTTCTGAACTCATTAACTTATCCTCTGGTTGAGTTTGGATCAAGTCTGGGCTGTTTTAATTTTTCACTGCCAGGCCATGTTCTGGTCAGAATAACTTTTGGATTAAATCTGACATTTGATTCCTTCTAGTCTGGAACAACTCTCCCTCTGGCAGGCTTTCCTCTGGTATGGTCCAGGTCTTCTTCTGACATTGCTTCCTTCTGATCTGGGCCAGCAAAGATATCTTCTGGTGATCCTGGAGTATCTTCTGGTAATTCCAGGATGCATTCTGAATGCATCTTCTTCCTCTGCAAACTTCATTTTCTAGTTGTATTTAATGTAATAATTCAAGGTACAAAATAAGATTACATTGAGTGCTTTTGTAAACATCAAAATCCTAAGACTTAGAACCAACTTGGTTCCAACAGGAGGGTCAGTAGTACTGTTGTAATTCAAAGGTTTTGAATTCGTGGAAAAATCCTTCAAGTTGAAGGGACTGGATGTAGCCTATTTAATGGTGAACCAGGATAAATCCTTATGTTGTTTATTTTACTTTATCCATTGCTAACTCTACTTGATTATATTTCAGATTTCAAATAATCATCAAACACAGAAAAAGTATTCAAGTAGTACAAACACAATTCAACCCCCTTCTCGGGTTTGCACCTTCAATTGGTATCAAAGCTCGGTCTCAAGGCTGAGCACTTAACAGTGTTTGAGGAAAGGTCCAAGGGGGTTCAACATGTGAGAATCCAAAGAAGAATTTGGAGGCAACATCAACAGGCAACCAATGTTTGATGGAGATCACTTTGAATACTGGTAGGACAGAATGAAAACCTTCTTCATCTCCCAAGATCCTGATCTCTAGACCTTGGTAGTCAAAGGCTACACTGCACCCACTATACTAGGAGATGAAACTGGTCAAGAACTGGATGTAGAAGATATGAATCCCAACCAGAAGAGTTTATACAAGCTGCATCACAAGTCCAGAACCATCATGATCAATGCTATCACATTTAAAGAATTTGATAGATGCACCAACAAGGAAACAGCAAAAAGCATCTATGATAGTTTGGTTCTGACCTATGAAGGAAGTCAACAGGATCAAGAGGCAAAGGCAAACATACTGGTCAAACAATATGAGACGTTCAAGATGGAAGAGGATGAAGACATTGAAGCAATGTTCTGTAGATTCCAGATTCTGGTATCAGGTTTAAAAATATTGAAGAAAAGCTACACCACTACAGATCATGTTAAGAAGATCCTCAGAAGCTTACCAGCCAAATGGAGAAAATAGGTTACTGCAGTACAGGAAGCTAGGGATTTGAATACCTTGAGGCTTGAATATCTGATCAGCTCCCTCAGGTCTCATGAAATACAGCTGGATGCAGATGAACCAAGGAAGAAGAAGACTTTAGCCCTCAAGTCAAAACAGAAGAAAGCTACAAAGGTTGTATCAGAATCAGAGGATAGTGATTGTGAAGACGATGATCTTGCTTACATAACCAAGCAAATTGCAAAGATGTGGCAAAACAAAAAGAAGAAAGCAACCAGGAAAAATGGAAAATACTCATACAGAGGAAAAGAAGAAGCTGACAAGAAAAGCATCATCTGCTATGGATGCAATGAACTTGGAAATATCAAGTCAGAATGTCCAAACATGGAAAAAGGAAAGCATCACAAGAAAGGTTCCAGATTCAAGAAGAAGGGTGTGATGGTAGCATGGGAAGCATCTGATGATGAAGAGGAATCATATGATGATGAAGAGGCAGAAACAGCTATGATGGCTTACATCAGGTTTGCCTCTGGACTCCATAAAGGTACTAGCTCTGGAAGAAAAGCAGAAGGTAAGAAGAATGGACAAATCATTCATTCTGGCAAGCCTGGAAGCACATCAGATGAAGCAGTATTGGCTCTGATGGCACATACCAAATCAAGTTCTGGATCCAGCACAGACTCTGGAACTGATTCAGAAGATGAAGGCAAAGAGGTATTCTCTGATCTTACTAAATCTGAATTAATCACTACTCTTAAAGATTTTCTAAATGCCAACAACAAGATGTCTTTAAAACTGAAAACTCTTAGGGAAGAAAAGAAAATTCTAACCAAAGAAGTACAAATTTTAAAGAATCAGAATGCTGAGCTTGCAACTGAAAACACTAATTTTAAAACTGAAGTTGCCAGACTCAATTCTGAAAATCTAACTCTCAATAGTAATATTTGCTCTACTTCCAATACTGTTTGTGAATTTGATATGCATGAACAAGCTTTTCAAAACTTTATCCCAAATGGTATGGAAAGAAGTAAGTATGCTTCCATGATTTATGGAATCAGTAACAATGGTAAGAGAGGAATAGGTTTTGAAGGTGCAAACACGAGAAGGGGGGGTTGAATTGTGTTTGACTTTACTTGAATACTTTTCCTGTTTTAATACTTTCAAAACAAAACTTGATGTATAATTAAAACAGAGCTAGCAGCGGATAAAAACAAGAATAAAAACTCACAGATTTTATACTGGTTCACCGTTAACGAGGCTACGTCCAGTACCTTCGCCTTGAAGGATTTCACTAATTCAAACTTGAATTACAACCTTGCTACTGACCCTCGAAGTCAGTCTTCTCAATAGTCTAACAATCCTAGACTTCTTGAGGAAAACACCTGTCTTCAGCCAATCTGACAACCCCAGATTGTAGAAGAAACCACACCACTATGAATCTAATTGCTAAGTACTTGCTACCCCTACTGACTCCCTCAGCTTGTAGACTTTACTTCAACAACTTAGAGTTGACACAGTGGAACGAAAATAACACGAGTACTTGCTTCTTGAAAGCTGAAACTCACAATTGACTTATATGAAAATTTGGGAGCGTTTGCTTTGGAAGTGTATGACTCTTTTGTGATTTTCGATTTTGAGCATTATGCCTTGAGCCTCCTTTTATAGATGAAAATTAGGGTTTCTTCCATTATCAAATTCGAGCTGAATCTTGTTGGATTCTCTTCCAAAAATAACTTGACCAATTGGGCTTCATATAAATAAAAAACATATCTTCAGATTTCCTTTCAAAATAACTGGCCAATTAAATCTGTTGGTTGTTCCCGCCAATGCTCCTGAATTCCATGCTACTCCACTTGATTTTTATAACCAATCTTTTTAACACCTTAATTAAAATAACTTGCAATCTCCATCGTTGATCAATTCTGGACCATCATAATTTTGAGCGCTAGTCCACATCTGGTCCAAGCGAAATGATATGCTGTGATCCTCTGAATTCGGCCATCCCTGGACCACACATCCTGACCCTCTGATCTTCTGATTTCGGCCAACTTGGATGCACGCCTGATATGCTGAATTCTTCTGGACTCGGCCATTTCTGGACTTGCACATTCTGTCCCTCTGATTTCGGCCAACACTAGGCCATGGTCTGATTTTATGATCTGGACCATCACTGGACTCAAAAAATTATTTATGAACCATTGATCTGGATATTTTTACTCTAATCTGGACAGATTCTGGAATTTGGTCTGGAACAAACTGAAATAAACTTGATCAAAAAATATTTCAGTCTGGACATTTTACCTTTGATTTTGGACCAGGTCTGGATTGATTCTAGAATTCATTTCTTCTGGTCTGGACTTAGTTCCATGCCCTGAATCATGCTATCTTATGGTCTGGGCCAAATCGGGATTGATCCTCTTGTTCTAGACTCATAAACATACCTTCTGGTCAAGTCTGGAACAAGTCTGGACTGTGTAATTTTTCACTGCCAGGCCATCTTCTGGTCAGAATAACTTCTGGATTAAATTTGATATTTGATTCCTCTTTGTCTGGAACAACTCTCGTTCTGGCAGGCTTTCCAATGGTATGATCCATGTTTCATTCTGATTTTTATTCCTTCTGATCTGGGCCATCAAAGATATCTTCTGGTCATGTTTTGACATTCCTGGAGTATCTTCTGGTCATTCCAGAATTCATTTTTCTGGAATCCTTTGATCACTGTTTCTGATTCCTTCAGTTTCTGGGGCATTTAACTTAATAATTCAAAGTACAAAATAAGTTTACATAGAGTACATTTGTAAGCATCAAAATCATAAGTACTTAGAACCAACTTGGTTCCAATAGGTTTTACTGAATTTGTGGCTGAAATTAAACCTGCTCATTCTAATGTTATGTGTATTATTTGTGCTAAAAAGGGTCATTCTAAATTGTCTTGTCCTATGATAAAATCTAGGAAAGACAAGAGACTTGTTTAGTCTAACAAACCTGGAACCAACCAGTTTTGGGGTACCAAAGAACAAAATTGTTTATGTTGTAGACATTCTGAGCAACCAGAAGAAAACACCAATCATGGTGCCTGGTCAATGGAAGCAGGCAATGCACAAACAGAAAAAGGTGTATGTGAAGGTGCAAACACGAGAAGGGGGGTTGAATTGTGTTTGACTAACTTGAATACTTTTTAGTTTTTAAACAAAACCTGTTATGTATGAATTAAAAAAGAGTTAGCAACAGATATAAAGTAAATAAAAACCCATAATTTTTACTGGTTCACCGTTAACTAGGCTACGTCCAGTCCCTTCACCTTGAAGGATTTCACTAATTCAAAAACCTTGAATTACAAAGTACCACAGATCCTCCAAGTCAGTCTTCTCAAACAATCTAACAACCCTAGACTTTTGAGGAAAAGAACCTTGAATCTAATTGATAAGTAATCTGCTACTCCTTCTGACTCCCTCAGATTGTAGACTCTACTTAACAACTTAGACCTAACACAAGGGAAACAAAAACTTAGAGTACTTGCTTCTGAAAAGAGGATACTCACAATTGACCTCACTGAAAACTCAAGTATTTTGCTTTTGGAAGTGTATGACTCTCAAGTATTTTCGATGCTGAGTCTTTTGCCTTGAGCCTATTTTTATAGATGAATAATTAGGGTTTCTTCCATGCTTATGTTCGAGCTGTATCTTGCCAGATTCTATTGCAAAAATAACTTGGGCAATCAGGTTTCACTTAAATAAAAAACATATCTTTTTAGCTTCAGATTTGCATTCGAAAATAACTTTGGCCAATCCTGTTCTTGATTAATTCTGGACCAAATCTTTCTTCCCGTCAATAGCTTCTGAATTCCCACAAGACTTCAATTTATTTTTGTATCAAATCCTCTTATTATCATCATGATTAAATCTGGACCGTATGATCTTCTGATCTCAACCAACTCTAGACTTGTGTAATATGATCTGCGCCACTTCTATGATCCTCTGATCTCGGTTAACACTAGATCATATGAACTAATCTGGACTATTTTATGATCTTCTGATCTCGGCCAACACTGGGCCATGATACTTAAGTCTGGACCATTTTACATTTATCCTCTGAAATTTATCATTTAATCTGCACATGAATTTTACCTTTTGATCTGGACACTTATCCTCTGATATGGACATGCTATCTTCTGGTCTGGACCATGTCTGGACCAAGTCACTTGTTCTGGACCAGTTTGAAGGTACAAACACGTGAATGGGGGGTTGAATTGTGTTTGACTAACTTGATTACTTTTTCTGTTTTTGCAGTTTTATAACAAAACCTGATGTATGAATAAAACAGAGTTGGCAGCGGATATAAAGTAAATATAAAACACATAATTTTATACTGGTTCACCGTTAACTAGGCTACGTCTAGTCCCTTCACTTTGAAGGATTTCACTAATTCAAAAATCTTGAATTACAACAATACCACTGACACTCCAAGTCAGTCTTCTCAAACAGTCTAACAATCTTAGACTTTTGAGGAAAAGAACCTTGAATCTAATTGCTAAGTAATCTGCTACTCCTTCGGACTCCTTCAGATTGTAGGCTCTGCTTCAACAACTTAGATCTAACACAAGGGAAAGAAAACTTAGAGTACTTGCTTCTAGAAAGCGGATACTCACTATTGACCTCACTGAAAACTCAAGTATTTTGCTTTTGGAAGTGTATGACTCTCAAGTATTTTCGATGCAGAGTCTTCTGCCTTGAGCCTCCTTTTTTATAGATGAAGATTAGGGTCTCTTCCTTGCTTAAGTTCGAGTTGTATCTTGCCAGATACTCTTGCAAAAATAACTGGGCCAATCGAGTTTCAGTTAAATAAAAAACATATCTTTTTAGCTCCAGATTTGCATTCAAAAATAACTTTGGCCAATCCTGTTCTTGATTAATTCTGGATCAAATCTTTCTTCCCGCCAATAGCTTCTGAATTCCCACCAGACTTCCATTTATTTTTGTATCAAATCCTTTTAATTCTTTGATCAAATTTCTTTTAAAATTTAATCAAGTCTTATTCGAATTTAATCAAGTCTCCACTGATTATCATCATGATTAAATCTGGACCATTTGAACTTCTGATCTCGTCCACATCTGAACCATACAATCTGATCTGCTGTGATTCTATGATCTCGGCAAACACTGGACCACACGTTCTGATCTTTAGATCTCAGTCAATCACTGGACCATATGATTTGATCTTCTGATATCGGCCAATACTGGGCCATATGGTCTGATCTTCTGATCTCGGCCAACACTGGGCCATGATGCTTAAATCTGAACGATTGATCAGAAAATTTTCCCTCTGATCTGGACCAATTCAGGACTGAGTCTGGATTGAACTGAAATTAAATATGGACTTTTATTTCTTATGGTCTGGACTGAATTTTATAATCACTGCCAAGCTATTTTTTGGTCAGAATAAAGTCTGGACCAAGTCTCCCTCTGGCAGGCTTCCTTCTGGTCTGGTCCAGGTCTCCTTCTGGACTCTTCTTCCTTTGATCTGGGCCAGAAAAGATATCATCTGATGATGTTTTGACATCCTCTGATATCCTCTGGAGGTTAATCCTCTGGTGCCTTCTGAATGCATCCTCTGGTATCTTCTGGAGGTGTATCCTCTGGTTACTCATTTTCTGCCTCTAGTGACTTCATCTTCTGGTGGCATTTAATATATTAATTCTAAGTACAAAATAAGATTACATGGAGTGCTTTTGTAAACATCAAAATCCTAAGTACTTAGAACCAACTTGGTTCCAACACAGTTATCTTCTGGTCTGAACCATGTCTGGATTAAGTCTGGACTGATTCTTATAATTACTACCACGCTATCTTCTAGTCTAAATTAAGTCTGGATCAAGTCTGACTTATGATTCCTTCTGGTCTGGAACAAGTCTCCTTCTTGCAGGCTTCCTTCTGGTCTGGACCAGGTCTCCTTCTGGATTCTGGTTCCTTCTGATCTGGTCCAGGAAAGATATCCTCTGATGATGTTTTGACATCCTCTGATTTCCTCTGGAGGTGTATCCTCTGGTGCCTTATGGATGCATCCTCTGGTATCTTCTGGAGCTGTATCCTCTAGTCTGATTTTATCCTCTGGTAACTCATCTTCTGCCTCTGGCGACTTCATCTTTTGGTGGCATCTTCAGCCTCTGGTGACGTCATCTTCTGGTGACATTTTATATAATAATTCTAAGTACAAAATAAGAGTACATGGAGTGCTTTTGTAAACATCAAAATCCTAAGTACTTAGAACCAACTTGGTTTCAACAATCTCCCCTTTTTTGATGATGACAAAACCTTAACTTATTTTGTTAGCTTATCACTTATTTAAAAAGACTTTGAAAAAATTTAAAGTACCTGAAATACTCCCCCTCAGACCATTCTCTCCCCCTAAGTCTAATAATGACTTTTTCTTCTCCTTTTCAACTCATTCTTAAATCACTCTTTCTCTTCTTCTCTTTTCCTATCCTTTTCAACTCCTTATTTATTGTCTCTTTCTTTTCTCTCTTCACATTGCCTCTCCTTTTCAACTCCTTCTCTTTTCACTCTTTCTTTTTCTCTCTTTATTTTTCTCTCTCCTTGTTTCCTCTTCTTTTCAACTCCTTCTCTTTTCATCTCTTTCTTTTTCACTCATCCTTTCTTTTTATCTCTCATTTTCTACTTATTTCTCCTTTTTCTCTTTCTCCCCCTTTTTGTCATCAGCTAAAGAAAGGTCCTACTATTTTTGTATTTTTGTTTTTCTCTTTACAAAGTACAGAAAGTAAAAACAAGAAAATAAAAGACATAAAGTAAAATTACAAGAAAATTAAAAACTCCTAAGATGACTACTTGAGCTAGTTAGATATGGAGATAATGTTGAGATGCTTCTTGATGAACTCGAACCTATCTTCAGGTAATGCTTTGGTGAAGATATCATCCCATTGATGATCAGTGTCCACAAACTGGATGCTTAAAGTCCCTTTTTGAACATGGTCCCTAATGAAATGGTGTTTTATTTCAATGTATTTGGCTCTAAAGTGTAAGATAGGGTTCTTGGTTAGATTTATGGCTGAAGTGTTATCACAGAACAAAGGGATATTGGTTTCAAAGATGTTGTAATCTTCAAGTTGATGTTTCATCCAGATTAACTGTGAGTTGCATCTTGCTGCTGATATATACTCTACTTCAGCTCTTGACATGGCAATGGTGCTTTGTCTTTTGCTTGACCAAGAGATCAAATTATCACCTTAGAATGTGCAGTTGCCACTTGTACTTTTCCTTTCCAACTTGTCTCCAGCATAGTCAGAATCACAAAAACCTCTTAGTTTGTAGGTGGGGGTTTTTTTTTGTATAACAAGGTAAGGTTGGTGGTTCCTTTAAGGTATCTCAAGATTCTTTTGACAGCAGTTAAATGGGATTTCCTAGGGTCAGCTTGAAAACGGGCACAAACACAAACACCAAACAAAATGTCAGGTCTAGAAGCAGTTAGGTAAAGAAGGGATCCAATCATACCTCTGTATGTGTTCTGGTCTACCTTTTGGCTGGTTTCATCTTTCTCAAGTGAGCAAGTTGGGTGCATGGGGGTGGCCATAGGCTTACAGTCACTCATCTTGAACTTTTTGAGAAGTTCTTTAGTGTATTTAGATTGGTGAATGAGTATACCTGATTTACCTTGGTGAATCTGAATTCCCAGGAAGAACTTACGTTCTCCCATCATGCTCATTTGGAACTCTTTTGGCATTAGGTCAGAAAACTCCTTGCACAAAGTGCCATTAGTGGATCCAAAGATGATATCATCAACATAAACTTGAATAATCAAAATATCATTTTTAACGGATTTCCTAAATAGAGTATTATCAAAGTGGCCTTTATCAAATTCATTCTTAAGCAAAAAGTTACTAAGTCTGTCATACCATGCCCTTGGTGCTTTTTTTAAACCATATAAAGATTTTTTAAGTTTAAAAACATGGTTTGGAAAATCAGAATTTTCGAATCCAGGGGGCTGTTTGACATAGAATTCCTTACTTATATAGCCATTTAAGAATGCACTTTTAACATCTATTTCATACAGAATTATATCATGATTAGCATCTATTTAATCCAGACTTGATCCAGATCAGAAGATAAATGTCCTGATTAAAATATCATAAGTCTAGATTTAATTCAGATTCAATCCATACTCAGTCTAGACTTAGTCCAGATGAGAGGGAGAATGTTCAGATCAATGATCCAGATTTAAGCATCTTGGCCCAGTGTTGGCTGAGATCAGAAGATCAGATCATATGGCCCAGTGTTGGCCGAGATCAAAAGATCAGATCATATGGCCCAGTGTTGGTCGAGATCAGAAGATCAGAGCATATGGTCCAGTGATTGGCCGAGACCAGAAGATCAGATCATATGGTCCAGTGTTGGCCGAGATCAGAGGATCACAAAATTGGTGCAAATCAGATCATAAAGTCCAGATTTGGTCAAAATCAGAAGATCATATGGTCTAGATTTAATCATGATGAAAATCAGTGAAAACTTGATTAAAATTCGAAGAAGACTTGATTAAATTTTGATAGCAATTTGATCAAAGTATTAAGGGGATTTGATTAAAAAATTACTGAAGACTTGAAGAACTAAGAATGCAATCTAAAGCTTAAAAAGATATAGTTTGAAATTAAAAGAAACAAGATTGGTCAACAGAATTTTCAAATGCAATTTGAAGAAAAAAAGATACGATTTTTATTCAAGTGAAACAAGATTGGCCATGTTATTTTTGCAAGAGAATCTGGACAGATACAGCTCGAATTTGATCATGGAAGAAACCCTAATTTTCATCTATAAAATGAGGCTCAAGGTAGAAGACTTAGCATCGAAAATCAGTAAAAGAGTCATAAACTTCCAGTAGCAAACACTCGAGTTTTCAGTGAGGTTAATTGTGAGTATCAGCTTTCTAGAAGAAAGCACTCTTGTTTTCATTCCCCTTGTGTTTAATCTATATTTTTGAAGTAGAGTCTACAATCTGAAGAGTCAGAAGAAGTAACAAGTGACCTAGCAATTAGATTCAAGCTGTTGTAATTCCTTCTGCAATATGGGATTGTCAGATTGGTAGGAGAAGACTTGACTTGAGAAGTCAAGGTGTTGTGTTCCTCAAAAGTCTAGGATTGTTATGAAGGTGCAAACACGAGAAGGGGGGGTTGAATTGTGTTTGACTTAACTTGAATACTTTTCCTGTTTTTATACTTTTAAAACAAAACTTGATGAAATAAAAACAGAGTTAGCAGCGGATATAAAGTAAAAAATAAAACACAGAATTTTTATACTAGTTCACCGTTAACGAGGCTACGTCCAGTCCCTTCACCTTGAAGGATTTCACTATTCAAACCTTGAATTACAACCGTTCTACTGACCCTCCAAGTCAGTCTTCTCAAACAGTCTAACAATCCTAGACTCTTGAGGAATATAGCTCCTGTCTTCAGCCAATCTGACAATCCTAGATTGTAGAAGAAATTTCAACACTATGAATCTAATTGCCAAGTAACCTGCTACCCCTTCTGACTCCCTCAGATTGTAGACTCTACTTCAACAACTTAGATTTGACACAATGGAAAGAAAATAACACGAGTACTTGCTTCTTGAAAGATGGAACTCACAATTGACCTCTCTGAAAATTTGAGTATTCTACCTTGAGCCTCCTTTTATAGATGCAGATTAGGGCCTCTTCCAATGCTTAAATTCGAGCTGAATCTTACTGGATTCTCTTGCAAAAATAACTTGACCAATTGGGCTTCATTTAAATAAAAAACATATCTTTTTTAAGCCTCAGATTTCTTTCAAAAAATAACTGGCCAATCAAAACTTTAGTTGCTTCCCGCCACAGCTCTTGAATTCCACAATACCTCTCTTTTATTTTTGTAACAAATCTTTTTAAAACTTTGATTAAAATAAATTAAAATCTCCACCGTTAAACCTCCTGATTAAATCTGGACCATTGGATCTTCTATGCTAGTCCACATCTGGACTATACTAATTGATATGCTGTGATCCTCTGATTTCGGCCTTTCCTGGACCACACTTCCTAACCCTCTGATCTTCTGATTTCGGACATCCTGGACTTTCACTGATATGCTATAATCCTCTGATCTCGGCCATTGCTGGACCACACATCCTGAACCTCTGATTTCGGCCAACACTGGGCCATGGTCTGATCTTCTGATCTAGGCCATCACTGGGCCAAATAATTAATTCTGAACCATTGATCTGGAGATCTTCCCTCTGATCTGGACCAATTCTGGACTTGGTCTGGATTAAACTGAAATTAAATCTGGACAAGTAATATTTCAGTCTGGACATTTTACCTTTGATTTTGGGTCAGGTCTGGATCAATTCTGGAATTCATTTCTTTTGGTCTAGACTTAGTTTCATGCCCTGAATCATGCTATCTTATGGTCTGGGTCAAATCTGGATTAATTCTCTTGTTCTGGACTCATTAACTTATCTTCTGGTTGAGTCTGGAACAAGTCTGGACTGTTTTAATTTCTCACTTTCAGGCCATCTTCTGGTTAGAATAACTTCTGGAATAAATCTGATATTTGATTCCTCTTGGTCTGGACAAACTCTCCCTTTGGCAGGCTTTCCTCTGGTATGGTCCAGGTCTTCTTCTGACATTGCTTCCTTCTGATCTGGGCAAGCAAAGATATCTTCTGGTGATCCTAGAGTATCTTTTGGTAATTCCAGGATGCATTCTGGATGCATCTTCTGCCTCAGCAAACTTCATTTTCTGGTTATATTTAATGTAATAATTCAAGGTACAAAATAAGATTACATTGAGTCCTTTTATAAACATCAAAATCCTAAGACTTAGAACCAACTTGGTTCCAACATGTTAGACTGTTTGGGAAGACTGGCTTGGAGGGTCAATAGTACTGTTGTAATTCAAAGGTTTTGAATTAATGGAAAAATCCTTCAAGTTGAAGGGACTGGATGTAGCCTAGTTAATGGTGAACCTTGATAAATCCTTGTGTTGTTTATTTTACTTTATCCACTGCTAACTCTACTTGATTATATTTCAGATTTCAAATAATCATCAAATACAAAAAAAGTATTCAAGTAGTACAAAAACAGTTCAACCACCTTCTCGTGTTTGCACCTTCGGTCTGGACCAAATCATTTGTTCTGGACCAATTATCTTCTAGTATGAACCAAGTCTGGATTAAGTCTGGACCAAGTCTGGATTAAGTCTGGACTGAGTCTTATACACGACCATGCTTCTGGTCAGGATTAAGTCTGGACCAAGTCTAACTTATGTTTCCTTCTGGTCTGGACCAAGTCTCCCTCTGACAAGCTTCCTTCTAGTCTGGACCAAGTCTCCTTCTGGACTCTACTTCCTTCTGATCTGGGCCAAGAAAGATATCCTCTAATGATGTTATTTTTCCTTCCTTTTGATGATATCCTCTGATTGATGATATCCTTTGATGACAACCTTTGATATCCTCTGGAGGTGTATCCTCTAGTGACATCCTCTGGTATCCTCTGGAGGTGTATCCTCTGGATGCATCCTCTAGTACTCTCTGGATGTTTCCTCTAGCCGAAACTTGTGGTGATATTTTTATCCTCTAGTTGCTTCGTCTGGTGGTGTCATTCTCTGATTTTGCACAGTCTCTGATTTGTTCTTCTAAGTCAAAATACAATTTACATAAAATACTTTTGTTAACATTAAAACTTTGATTGAAAGAACCAACTTGGTTCCAACAATTTCCCCCCTTTTGATGATGACAAAACTTTGTATTTTTTATAACTATTTTTCTTTCTTTTGACTTTGACTCCCCCTAGGACTAAGCTTCATTTTAACTTTTTTCTCCCCCTAAGTCTAATGCCCCAAATTCTTTATCAAATACATCTTCTCCCCCTTTGTCATCAGACAAAAAGGATTAAAGGAAGAAAGGAGATCCTCTGAAACTTTTTTTTTTATCTTCTGACCTTTTTTTTTCATCTAACTTTTTTTTTGACTTTTTTTTTTCATCTTCTGACCTTTTTTTTTATTTAGTTTGAAAAACAATACACGACAATAAAAATAAAATAACATACAAAAAAAATTAAACTAAGCTATTTAGTTAGAGATGAAGATAAGGTTAAGGTTTTTTTGATGAAGTCAAACCTATCTTCAGGTAGTGGTTTAGTGAATATGTCAGCCCATTGATGGTTAGTGTCTACAAACTGGATGTTGAGTGTCCCTTTTTGAACATAATCTCTGATGAAGTGGTGTTTGATCTCTATGTGTTTGGCTCTAGAATGTAGGATAGGGTTTTTGGTTAGGTTGATGGCTGAAGTGTTGTCACAGTATCCACTAAGTTGATATGTAGGGGTTTGCTTTGTAGAATAGGGTGAGATTGGTAGTGCCTTTTAGGTATCTCTGTAAGATTTTTTGCCTTAGTCATCCTTTTTCAAGTAAGCTGGTAGGGTGCATTGGGGTAGTCATAGGTTTGCATTCACTCATCTTAAACTTCTTGAGAACCTCTTTTGTATATCTTGATTGATGAATGTATATACCTTTCTTACTTTGCTGAATTTGAATTCCTAGGAAGAACTTAAGTTCTCCCATCATGCTTATTTGAAATTCCTGCTGCATCAATTTAGAAAATTCTTGGTAGAGAGTGCCATTATTAGATCGAAAGATAATATCATCAACATAAACTTGAATAATCAGAATATCATCTTTTATTGATTTTCTAAAAAATGTATCGTCTACTTGTCCTCTTTCAAAGTCATTTTTAAGTAACAAGTTACTAAGTCTATCATATCATGCCCTAGGTGCTTGTTTTAAACCATACAAATATTTTTTAAGTTTAAAAACATAGTTTGGAAATTCAGAACTTTCAAAACCTAGGGGTTGTTTAACATAGACTTTTTCCCTTGTATACCATTTAAAAATGTGTTTTTAACATCCTTTTTGAAATAATGACATGTTATTATTAGCAGCAAAGGAAAGTAGGATACAAATAGCTTCTCACTTGGCCGCTGGAGCAAAAGTCTCACTGTAGTCAATACCTTCTTACTGACTGTAGCCTTGTGCAACAAGTCGTGCCTTGTTTCTGAAAACATCTCCTTTTTCATTCAGCTTGTTTCTAAAAACCCACTTGGTTCCAATAATTTTTTTCTAGTCTTGGAACTAGATCCCAAACATCATTCCTTTAGCTCTTCTTGCATTGGTAGACTCCACCTATATCCTTCTTCTGACTCATCTTCAGATTTATCCTCTGAAGATTTGTCGTATTCTTACTTGTAGCTTCTGTTTTTTCAATTTCTTTTGCCTGCATCAGCTTCTAGTTCTAGTATATCAACTTCTGGTTCTGGTAAATCCGCTTCTGGTTCTAGTAAACCTGTATCAGCTTCCTCTGGTTCTGGTAAACCAGCTTCGGTTTCCTCTTATGCTGGTAAACCAGCATCAGTTTACTCTAGTTCTAGTTAACCTGCATTAGCTTCATCTTGCTTTGACTTTTCAGGTCAAGCTATTTGTCATATAACATAATACAAATCAAATAATTTAAAAATGAACTCAATACAGTCAAACCATCAATTCTACTTCTGCTTGTTTTTGAAACCACTAGAATGTTGTTTCTGCTGAAGTGTTCAATTTGTGTGAATCACTTGGTTCCTTTAAATCTTTGACAAACTGCAAAATACCTATCTAGTTTTGATTTTTAAGATCAAGCTTCTTGTTATCATAGTAAACAGAATATCAAAACAATAATATTTAAAGAAAGATATAACCTATATGACCAGTTTTAGTTTCACTCTGAAACCCTGGTATTTCTTCTTTTTTGGTTTTCAAATTCTGAATTTGCATATTCTGTGATTAGAGAGTCTAGATGAAGGAATTTGAATTCCCTTCTAGGTTTGTAGTCTTGATGAATTTTACTGGAGTGTTTGGAGAAGTCTCCAGATTTTGACACTTCTCTTTCCACTGATATATCAGGTTCCTCTGATAGTTCTGGAACTGATGATAATTCTAATTCCTCTTGTAGTTCTAGTTTTGTTGATATGTGTGATTCCTCTGCCTATTTTGATTTGGTTGATAAGTATGCTTTCATTGATATTTTTGATTCTTCATATTGTTCTGGTTCCTATAGTTATTTTGTTGACCAATTCTTCTTCCACCTGAGTCAGTTTGCTTCTGTTTGGAATATGTTGGAACATAGACCTTTTTCCCTTCATATGTTGCCAGCATCCATTGACCAGGCACCATGACTGGTATTTCACTTTGGTTGCTCAAAACCTATGCAACCTAAACAATTTTATCTTTTGGTACCCAAATATGGTTGGTCTGGGTTTGTTAGTCTTAAAAGGTTTCTTGTCTTTCCTTGATTTTATCATGGGACAAGACAATTTGGAGTAACCTTTCTTAGCTCAAACAGCACACAAAACATCAGAGGGAATAGGTTTAGTTACAATTACAGATTCATCAAATCCTAAGCCTCTTTTATCATTGTTACTAACCCCATAGATCATAGAAGCATATTTGCTTCTTTCCATACCATTAACAATAAAATCTTCTAAAACTTGTTCATGCATGTCAGAATTACTTACAATATTTTTACTTGATGTTGACAACAATTACTTTTTAGAGTTCGGTTTTCAGACTTAAGCTCAGCAATATCATATTTAAGAGTTGCATTTTCTGTTTTATATTCTGCATTTTGATTCTTTAAAACATCGATTTCTTTGGTTAGAATTAAATTTTCTTCCTTAAGTGTTTTCAGCTTTAAAGACAGTTTGTTGTTGATATTTAAAATATCATTCATTGCAGTAATTAAATTAGATCGGGTAAGTTCAGAAAATACCTTTTTTTTTTCTTCTGATGATTCACTTCCAAAATCAGAGTCTGTATCTGATCTAGAAGCAGTATTGGTGTGAGCCATCAAAGCCAATTTTGTTTCTGATTCACTTTTAGAATCAGAGTCTGTGTCGGATCCAGAGGAAGTGCTGGTGTAAGTCATCAGAGCCAGTTGTGCTTCTTCATCTTCTGATTCTCTTCCAGAGTCAGCATCTGGGTTGAATCCAAAGGCACAATGAGTGTGAGCCTATTCTGCTTCTTTTCTTCCAAAGTCAGCATCTGTGTCGGATCCAGAGGCAAAATGAATATGAGCCATCAGAACCAATTCTGCTTCCTCTAATTCACTTTCAGAGTTGGATCTAGAGGCAGAATGAATGCGACCCATCAGAGCCAATTCTGCTTCTTCTGATTCACTTCCAGAGTCAAATTTTATGTTAGATCCAGAGGCAGAATTGATGTGGGCCATCATTGCTAATTCAGCTTCTTCATCATCAGAAGATTCATCAGAATCATCCCATGTTGCCATCAAATTTTTCTTCTTGGGTCTGGAGTTTTTCTTCAGGTGTTTTCCTTTCTCCAGATTCGTCCATTCTGACTTGACGTGCCCAGTTCATTACATCCATAATAGATGATGATCTTCTTGTCTTGTTCATCCTTTCTTCTGTTGGAGTGCTTCGAATAACTCTGGGAAACTTCTTCCTTCTGTTTTGCCATATCTTCATAATCTTTTTGGTTATGAAGGCAATTTCTTCTGCTTCTAATTTCTGATTCTGGTCCTCATAATCACTGTCTTCTGATTCTGTTTCTGCTTCTACTTTTAGAACTTTCTTCCGTTTGGACATTAAGGCTAGGTTTTTATTCTTCTTCTTGGGTTCATCTTCTTCCAGCTCTATTTCATGTGACTTGAGGGAACTGATTAATTCTTCCAGCTTTAGAGTGTTCAAGTCCTTTGCTTCTTGAATAGCAGTGACCTTTGGTCTCCATTTGTTTGGCAGACTTCTAAGAATTTTCTTCACAACTCTTCTTGAGTACTCTTAATCCTAAAACCAGAGTCTGAAATATGGAAAACATTGCTTCAATGTCTTCATCTTCTTCCATCTTGAACATCTCGTACTTCTTGACTAGAATGTTGGCTTTTGCTTCTTGAACTTGCTTGCTGCCTTCGTAAGTCAGAACCAGACTATCATAGATGCTCTTTATTATTTCTTTGTTAGTGCACTTGTCAAACTCCTTGAATGCGATTGCATTGATCATGAACATTCTAGATTTGTGATGTAACTTAAACATCTTCTTCTGGTCAGCATCAAAATCTTTCCTGGGAATTTTGACACCACCAATATCTTTTGGAGGAGTATATCCATCTTCCACCATGTCCCAAAGTTCGGGATCTTCTGAGAAAAAGAAACTCTTCAGCCCGCCCTTCCAGTACTCGAACCGTTCCCTATCAAACATAGGTGGTCTGTTGATGTTTCCTCCAACAGCTTCTTCATTGATTCCAGACATGTTGAACCCTTGGATCTTTCCTCAAACACTGTAAAGTGCTCAGCCATGAGACCGAGCTCTGATGCCAATTGAAGGTGCAAACACGAGAAGAGGGGGTTGAATTGTGTTTGCCAAATTTTGAATCTTTTGCTGTTTTGTTGAATGTTGATGTGATTTACTTGATGAATAAATAATTAGACTTAGCAGCGGAAAAAACAGCATAAGAACACAATGATTTATCATGGTTCACCATTAACTTGGCTACATCCAGTCCCTTCATCCTGAAGGCTTTAATGCACTAATTCATAGCCTTTGAATTACAACACCTAACCCTCAAAGTCAGTCTTCCCAAACAGTCTGATAACCCCAGACTTTTGAGGAACGAAAACAACACATTGACTCTACAAGTCAAGTTTTCTCCTACCAATCTGACAACCCCAGATTGAAGAAGGAATCTGCACCATTATCGAGTTAGATTACAAGGGTTCGAACTTTGCAAATTTGCTTCTGGAAAGTTGATTGTTCCACTGAATTTCTCTTTCGAAAACACTTAGAAAATATAGCTTTTGCACTCAAGTGATTCTCTCTTTTGAACTCTCGAATTGTGTTGACTATGAAGCTTGAGTTCTTGTGTTTTTCGATGCTTGATGCTGCTTCCTGAAGCCTCCTTTTATAGCTGTAGATACGGCTTTGTCCAAGCTTAAATTTGAAATAAATCTTGCTTAGATTTCCTTTGAAAATTCTGTTGGCCAATCCTTTTTTACTTAAATTAAAATCGTATCTTTTTAGCTTCAGATTGCATTTGAAAACTCTGTTGACAAATCTTGTTTCTTTTAATTTCAAACCATATCTTTTTAGGCTTCATATTGCATTCGAATTTCTTCATGTCTTTAGCGATTTTTCGAATCAAATCCCCTTAATATTTTGATCAACTTTCTATCAAAATTTGATCAACTCTTCTTCGAATTTTAATCAAGTCTTCACTCATTTGCATCATGATTTAAATTCTAGACCGTATGATCTACTCTTATGGACCATGCTATCTTCTGGTCTGGACCAAGTCTCCTTCTGGACAATGCTTCCTTCTGATCTGGGCCAAGAATAATATCCTCTGATGACTTCAAAGGCATCTCGTCCTCAAAAGAGGAAGGGAAGCAACCCACCCTCTCAAAAGGGTTTGGGGCAAGGGGTGATCGGTCGTCTAGCGGAGCTACACAGCAAGCCACTAAGATACGGTCTGAATTTAAGAGAAACATGATTGGTCAACAGAATTCTCAAATGAAATCTAAAGCTAAAACATACATTTTGAAATTAAGAGAAACATGATTTCCCAACAAAATTTTCAAAGGAAATCTAAGTAGGATTTATCTCAAATTTAATCTTGGACAAAGCCCTAATTGCAGCTATAAAAGGAGGCTTTAGGCAGCAGCATTAGGCATCGAAAATACAAAAACTCAAGCTTCATATTCAACATAATCCGAGAGTTCAAAAGAGAGATTCACTTGAGTGAAAAAACAATATTTTCTAAGTGTTTTCAAGAGAGAAAAACAGTGCAGCAATCAGCTTTCCATAAGCAACTTTGCAGAGTTCCAAACCCTTGTAATCAAACGAGTTAGAGGTGTAGATTCTTTCTTCAATCTAGGGTTGTCAAATTGGTAGAAGAAGACTTGACTTGTAGGGTCATGGTGTTGTTATTGTTCCTCAAAAGTCTGGGGTTGTCAGACTGTTTGGGAAGACTGACTTGGAAGGTCAGGTGTTGTAATTCAAAGTGTTTTGAATTAGTTGATTAAAGCCTGCAGAGTGACGGGACTGGATGTATCCAAGTTAATGGTGAACCAGGATAAATCGTTGTGTTCTTATGTTGTTATTATCCATTGCAAAGTCTGATTATTTATTCATCAAATAATTCCCATCAACATTCAACAAAACAACAAAAGAATTCAAGTTTGACAAACACAATTCGACCACCCCTTCTCGTGTTTGCACCTTCAATTGGCATCAGAGCTCGGTCTCAAGGCTGAGCACTTTACAGTGTTTGAGGAAAGATCCAAGGGTTTGTTGGAACCAAGTTGGTTCTATACTTAGTTTTGATGTTAACAAAAGTATTTTATGTAAATAGTATGTTGACTTAGAAGAAAAAATCAGAAGCTGTGAAAAATCAAAAGATAGAAATGTCACCAGAAGGTTAGGCAAGATAATGCATCCATAGGATGCATCCAGAAGACACCAGAGGATACACACCCAGAGGATATCAGACGATGTCATCAAAGGACAAATAACATCATTAGAGGATATCTTTCTTGGCCCAGATCAGAAGGAAGTAGAGTCCAGAAGGAGACCTGGTACAGACCACAAGGAAGCCTGCCAGAGGGAGACTTGTCCAGACCAGAAGGAATCATAAGTCAGACTTGGTCTAGATTTAATCCTGACCAGAAGATAGCTTGGTCGTGAATATAAGAACCAGTCCAGACTTAATCCAGACTTGATCCAGAGCAGAAGATAACTGGTCCAGAACAAATGACTTGGGCTAGACTTAGTCCAGACCAGAAGATAGCATGGTCCAGAACATAAAAATCAGTCCAGATCAGAAGAGATGTTGTTCAGATTTAATCCAGACTTAATCCAGATCAGAGGATAAATGTCCAGATTAAAATATCATAAGTCCAGATTTAATTCAGATTCAAGCCAGACTCAGGCCAGACTTGGTCTAGATCATAGGGAAAATGTTCAAATCAATGGTCTAGATTTAAGTATCATGGCTCAATGTTGGCCGAGATTAGAAGATCAGATTATATGGCCCAGTGTTGGCCGAGATCAGAAGATCAGATCATATGGTCCAGTGTTGGCTGAAATCAGAGGATCACAGAATCACCATAAGTTCCAAAATCACCAGAGGGACATGGTGTATCAGCCGAAGCAGAATCAAGGGAACAATTCAACCAGTCTGAACAAGCCAAAAACAGAACTGGCTCTGATGGCTCGTACAGAATCTGATTACAGCACTGAGTTTGATTCTGACTCTGACGGTGAAGTATCAAAAGAAGAAAGGTCTGATCTGCAACACAAAGTATGGTATCTGGACAGTGGATGCTCCAGGCATATGACTGGAGACATATCAATGTTCCAGAAGCTGACTCTGAGGAAAGGAGGCAAGGTTGCCTTTGGAGGAAACTAGAAAGGTCAGATCATTGGTACAAGCACAGTTGGTAACAGTTCTTCTTCCTTATCTATTGAAAATGTTTTATTAGTTAAAGGTCTGAATCACAGTCTGTTAAGCATTAGTCAGCTAAGTGACTGCAAGTATGATGTTGTGTTTAATCAAAAAACCTGCAAAGCTATTAGTCTAAAAGATGGATCTGTTTTGTTCACTGGTGTTAGGCAAAATAATGTCTATAAGATAGATCTATTTAGCCTAGTTAAGCAGAAAGTTAAGTGTCTTTTATCTGTTAGGGAAGAAAATCTGATTTGGCACAAACGGTTAGGCCATGCAAACCCTAGGCTGGTTTCTGAGTTAAGTAAACTTCAACTAGTGAGAGGTCTTCCCAAACTAAGTACCAAATCTGAGATTCTGTGTGAAACATGTCAAAAAGGTAAACAGACCAAAAGCTATTTTAAACCTAAAAACTGTATTTCTACTTCACAACCTCTTGAACTACTTCATTTAGATATGTTCGGTCCTGTTCAAACTGCATCCCTTAGTGGTAAGAAGTATGAGTTTGTCATAGTTGATGATTACTCAAGGTGGACTTGGGTAAAGTTTCTGAGAAACAAAGATGAATCCCATAACGTATTTATTTCATTCTGCAAGCAAGTTATGAATGAAAAAGGTTTTAAAATCATAACTATTAGAAATGATCATGGAGGTGAGTTTGAGAACAGGTACTTTGAAGAATTTTGTGATGAGAATGGCATCTCTCACAACTTCTCATCCCCCAAAACACCTCAACAAAATGGAGTTGTTGAAATAAAGAACAGGTCACTGCAGGAGATGGCCAGAACCATGTTGAATGACATGAATGTTGCTACCTACCTATGGGCAGAAGCTGTCAACACTGCATGCAACACCCAAAACAGAGTTTACATCAAGTCTATTCTAAACAAAACTCCATATGAACTGTGGAAAGGTAACAAACCTAATATTTCCTATTTCAAACAGTTTGGCTGCATTTGTTATATGTTAAACACTAAGGATAATCTTGCAAAATTTGATTCTAGATCTCAAAAGTGTACCTTCATTGGTTACTCTGAGAGATCAAAAACTTATAGAGTGTTTAATAAAGAAACTAACATTGTGGAGGAATCCATACACATTAAGTTTGATGACAAACAGCTTGACTCTGAAAAGTCAAAGCAAGATGAGGAAATTGCAGGTTTACCAGAAGCACAGGAAGCAGGAGCAAATCAAACAACAGAACCAGAGAAAGAAAAGGATGAAAGCAAATCCGAAGATAATGCTGAACCTGGAGACAAGTCAGAAGGAAAGAATGGGTGTAAGTACAACTCTTCACATCTAGAAACACTGATTATTGGAAGTGCAGCTGAACCATTGAAAACCAGATCATCATTTAAAGAAACAAGTCAATTTGGTTTACTTTCTACCATTGAACCAACTACTATTGATGAAGCACTAGCAGAAGAAGGATGGATTCTTGCAATGCAAGAAGAGCTGAATGAGTTTGAAAGGAATGATGTTTGGGATCTGGTATCCAGGCCACACAAAAATATCATTGGAACCAAGTGGGTGTTCAGGAACAAACTCAATGAAAAAGGTGAAGTAGTCAGGAATAAAGCTAGGCTTGTGGCACAAGGATACAGTCATCAAGAAAGCATTGATTACACTGAGACTTTTGCTCCAGTGGCCAGGTTAGAAGCAATTTGTATCCTACTCTCATTTGCTGCAAATCATGATATTACTTTGTATCAAATGGATGTCCAAAGTGCTTTCTTAAATGGTTATATAAGTGAGGAAGTTTATGTCAAACAGCCCCAAGGTTTTGAAAATTCTGATTTTTCAAACCATTTTTTTAACTTAAAAAATCTTTACATGGTTTAAAACAAGCACCTAGGGCATGGTATGACAGACTTAGCAATTTCTTACTTAAAAATCAGTTTGATATAGGCCAAATAGATAACACTTTGTTTAGAAAATCCATTAAAGATGATATTCTGATCATTCAAGTTTATGTTGATCCACTAATGGCACTCTCTGCCAAGAGTTTTCTAATTTGATGTAGCAAGAGTTTTAGATGAGCATGATGGGTGAACTTAAGTTCTTCCTAGGAATTCAGATTCAGCAAGGCAAAACAGGTATACTCATTCACCAATCTAAGTACACTAAAGAACTTCTCAAAAAGTTCAAGATGAGTGATTGTAAGCCTATGGCCACCCCCATGCACCCCACCTGCTGACTTGAAAAAGATGAATCCGGCCAAAAGGTAGACCAAATAACATACAGAGGTATGATTGGATCCCTTGTTTACCTAACTGTCTCTAGACCTGACATTTTGTTTAGTGTTTGTGTCTGTGCTCGTTTTAAAGCTGACCCTAGGGAATCCCACTTAACTGCTGTCAAAAGAATCCTTAGATATTTTAAAGGAACTATACATCTTACCTTGCTCTACAAGAAAACTCCCACATACAAACTGAGTGGATACAGTGATTCTGATTATGCTGGAGACAAATTAGAGAGAAAAAGCACAAGTGGCAACTGTACTTTTCTAGGTGATAATCTGATTTCTTTGTCAAGCAAGAGACAAAGCACCATTGCCATGTCAACAGCAGAAGCAGAATACATATCAGCAGCAGGATGCAGTTCACAGTTAATATGGATGAAACATCAGTTGGAAGACTACAACATCTTTGAAACCAACATCCCTTTATACTGTGACAATACTTCAGCCATCAACCTAACCAAAAACCCTATCCTTCATTCTAGAGCCAAACACATAGAAATCAAACATCACTTTATCAGAGATCATGTTCAAAAGGGAACACTAAGCATCCAGTTTGTAGACACTAATCATCAATGGGCTGATATCTTCACCAAACCATTGCCTAAAGATCGATTTGAGCTCATCAAGAAGCATCTCAACATCATCTCCATATCTGACTAGATCAGGTAGTCTTTTTAGAGGAGTAATTGTTTAAAAAAAAATTTCGTTTATTTTCTATCTTTTATTTTTTTGTACTCTAGAAGATAAAAAAAACTATAAAAAAATCTCTTTTTGGCTAATGACAAAAAGGGGGAGAGAAAGAAAAAGTGAAACAAAAAAAGGAGTTGAAAATGAGAGGAAAAGTCTGGGGCATTAAACATAGGGGGAGAAGCTTGATCTGAGGGGGAGCCTAACAAAATAAGTCATCAAAAATACAAGGTTTTGTCATAATCAAAAAGGGGGAGATTCAATCCAGATCAGAGGATAAATGTCCAGATTAAAATATCATCAGTCCAGATTTAATTCAGATTCAATCCAGGCTCAGTCCAGACTTGGTCCAGATCAGACGGAAAACGTTCAGATCAATGGTCCAGATTTAAGTATCATACCCCAGTATTGGCCGAGATCAGATGATCAGATCATATGGCCCAGTGTTGGCCGAGATCAGAAGATCAGATCATATGGTCCAGTGATTGGCCGAGATCAGAAGATCAAATCATATGGTCCAGTGTTGGCCAAAATCATAGGATCACAGAATTGGGGCAGATCATATCATAAAGTCCAGAGTTGGTCAAGATCAGAAGATCATATGGTCCAGATTTTAATCATGATGAAAATCAGTGATAACTTGATTAAAATTTCGAAGAAGACTTGATTAAATTTTGATAGCAATTTGATCAAACTATTAAGGGGATTTGATTCCAAAAACATTACTGAAGACTTGAAGAAATTCGAATGGAATCTAAAACTTTGAAATATATGGTTTGAAATCAAGAGAAACAAGATTGGTCAACAGAATTTTCAAAAGCAATCTAAAGCTAAAAAGATACGATTTTTATTTAAGTGAAACAACATTGGCCAAGTTATTTTTACCAAAGAATCTGGACAGATACAGCTCGAATTTGATCATGGAAGAAACCCTAATTCTCATCTATAAAAGGAGGCTCAAGCCAGAAGACTTAGTATCGAAAATCAGTAAAAGAGTCATACACTTCTAGAAGCAAACACTCGAGTTTTTAGTGAGGTTAACTGTGAGTTTCAGCTTTCCAGAAGCAAGTACTCGTGTTTTTCGTTCCCTAATGTTAAATCTATATTGTTGAAGTAGAGTCTACAATCTGAAGAGTCAAAAGAAGTAGCAGGTGACTTAGCAATTAGATTCAAGGTGTTGTAATTCCTTCTGCAATCTGGGGTTGTCAGATTGGTAGGAGAAGACTTGACTTGAGAAGTCAAGGTGTTGTGTTCCTCAAAAAAGATGCTGATGGTGTTGAAATTCCCAAAAAAAGATGCTTTGGGACTTGGTGGAAGATGGCTATACTGCTCCAGAAGATGCTGATGGTGTTGAAATTCCCAAAAAAGATATGGATGTTGACCAGAAGAAGATGTTCAAGATGCATCACAAAACCAGAACGTTCATGATCAATGCAATCACATTCAAGGAGTTCGACAAGTGCACTAACAAAGAAACAGCAAAGAGCATCTATGATAGTATGACTCTGACTTACGAAGGCAGCAAGCAAGTCCAAGAAGCAAAGGACAACATTCTAATCAAGCAGCAAGAGTTATTCAAGATGGAAGAAGATGAAGACATTGAAGCAATATTTTCCATATTTTAGACTTTGGTTTCAGGATTAAGAGTACTCAAGAAGAGCTATACCACTGCTGACCACGTGAAGAAAATTCTTAAAAGTCTGCCAACCAAGTGGAGACCAAAGGTCACTGCCATTCAGGAAGCAAAGGACTTGAACACTCTGAAGCTGGAAGAATTAATCAACTCCTTCAAGTCACATGAAATAGAGCTGGAAGAAGATGAACCCAAGAAGAAGAACAAAACCCTAGCCTTAAAATCCAAACAGAAGAAAGTTCTAAAAGAAGAAGAAGAAGCAGAAGAAAGTGAGAGGACCAGAATCAAAAACCAGAAGAAGAAGAAGAAGAAGAAGACATTGCCTTCTTAACCAAAAAGGTTCTAAAGATATGGCAAAACAGAAGGAAGAAGTTTCCCCAGAGGTATTCCAAGCATTCCAACAGAGGAAAGGATGAAGAAGACATGAAGAGTATCATCTAATATGGATGCAATGAAACTGGGCACATCAAGTCAGAATGTAAAAATCTGGAGAAAGGGAAAAATTAGAAGCAGACTCCAGACCCAAGAAGAAGAATCTGATGGCAACATGAGATGATTCTTATGAATCTTCTGAAGATGAAGAAACAGAATTAGCCATGATGGCTCACAACAATTCTTCCTCTGGATCCAACATAAAATCTGACTCTGGAAGTGAATCAGAAGAAGCAGAATTGGCTCAGAAAGTTCACACTCATTCTGCCTCTAGATCCAACTCTGGAAGAAAATCAGAAGAAGCAGAATTGGCTCAAATAGTTCACACTCATTTTGCCTCTGGGTCCAACTCTGGAAGTGAATCAGAAGAAGCAGAATTGGCTCAGACAGTTCTCACTCATTCTGCCTCTAGATCCAATTCTGGAAGTGAAACAGAAACAGAACTGGCTCTGATGGCTCACACAAGCTTTGCCTCTTGATCCGATACAGAATCTGATTCTGGAACTGAATCATCAGAAGATGAAAAAAAAATCATAGGCTCTCCTTTATTCCTTCAATCCTTTTTGTCTTTTGACAAAGGGGGAGAAGATGTATTTGATAAAGATATTATCTGAGACATTAGACTTAGGGGGAGAAAAATAAAATTGGATATTAGTCTTAGGGGGAGTCAAAGTCAAAACAAAGAAAAAGTGTTATAAAAAATACAAAGTTTTGTCATCATCAAAAAAAGGGAGATTGTTGGAAACAAGTTGGTTTTTTCAATTAAAGTTTTGATGTTAACAAAAGTATCTTATAAAAATCATATTTTGACTTAGAAGAAGTTTGAAAAATCAGAGATTGAAGACACCAGAGGATGTCATCAGAGGATGACGTCAGCAGAAGATACCTCCAAAAGATACAACTAGAAGATACAAATCAGAAGTAGAAGATGTCATCAGAGGATGACATCACCAGAAGATACGGCCATAAGATATCACCAGAGGATACATCCAGAGGATACCAGATGATGCATCCAGAGGATACCAGAGGATCCCATCAGAAGCAAGAATCAGAGGATGTCATCAAAGGCAAACATTAGAGGGAAGAAACAATGACATCATCAGAGGATATTCTTCTTGGCCCAGATTAGAAGGAAGCATTGTCTAGAAGGAAACTTGGTCCAAACCAGAAGATAGCATGGTCCATAACAGTAGATCATACGGTCCAAAATTTACATCATAATGCAGATCAGTGAAGACTTGATTAAAATTCGAAGAAGACTTGATTGAATTTTGATAAAAATTTGATCAAAGTATTAAGAGGATTTGATTCAAAAATCATTGAAGACTTGAAGGAAATTCAAATGAAGTCTGAAGCTAAAAGATACAGTATGAAATTAAGAGAAACATGATTGGTCAACAGAATTTTCAAATAAAATCTAAAGCTAAAAGACACATTTTGAAATTAAGAGAAACAAGATTGGCCACTAGAATTTTCAAAGGAAATCTAAGCAGGATATATCTCGAATTTAAGCTTGGACAAAACCCTAATTGCAGCTATAAAAGGAGGCTTCAGGCAGCAGCATAAGGCATCGAAAATATAAGAACTCAAGCTTCATATTCAACATAATCCGAGAGTTCAAAAGGGAGAATCACTTGTGTGCAAAAACAATATTTTCTAAGTGTTTTCGAGAGAGAAAAGCAGTGCAGCAATCAGCTTTCCATAAGCAACTTTGCAGAGTTCCAAACCCTTGTAATCAAACCCGTTAGAGGTGTAGATTCCTTCTTCAATCTGGAGTTGTCAGATTGGTAGGAGAATACATGAATTGTAGGGTCAAGGTGTTGTTATCGTTCCTCAAAAGTATGGGGTTGTCAGACTGTTTGGGAAGACTGACTTAGAGGGTCAGGTGTTGTAATTCAAAGTGTTTTGAATTAATGGATTAAAGCCTTCGGAGTGAAGGGACTGAATGTAGCCAAGTTAATGGTGAACCAGGATAAACCTTTGTGTTCTTGTGTTGTTATTATCCGCTGCTAAATCTGGTTATGTATTCATCAAATAATTCCCATCAACATTCAACAAAACAACAAAAGAATTCAAGTTTGACAAACACAATTCAACCTCCCTTCTCGTGTTTGCACCTTCACTACCTTGACGCCTGCTAAAGTGAAGTACACTAGTACTGCAGAAG
Source organism: Cicer cuneatum (assembly GCA_037974295.1). Lineage (NCBI taxonomy): Eukaryota > Viridiplantae > Streptophyta > Magnoliopsida > Fabales > Fabaceae > Cicer > Cicer cuneatum. The sequence continues at coordinate 32,706,027 of JBBPBO010001985.1, read as the reverse complement.
GTAAGGTCGAATATGACTTTGACATTACCAAACATGACCTGATATTCGACTATCTTCTTAAAGATAAGAAAATTTGATTATTGGATGGCCGCAAGATTATTGCCCCCAAGGAAACCAAAGGAAAAAAGTATTATCAATGGAATAACTCGTATAATCACTCAAGAAAGTTATCCAAAAAGCTATCAAATAAGGAAGGTTCAAATTAGCCGATAAAGGGATTGCAGAGGTGATCACTAATACTAACCTTTTTCATAGCTATGATTATGGCTATGGTTTCTTTCTTTTAGCTTTTAGTTTTTTTGAATTAACTATAAAAGGAAAAATGGGAGTTTAGAAAGTGTGGAAACCTAAGGTACAACCAGTTGAATCCAAACAAATTAGGAAATCGGTTGGTAGGAACTATGTGTTTGACAGGTTAGGGTCTCCACCTGGATTAACCCATGGTAATCCAAAAGCAACTAAGCCACCAAAGACTAGGAGACTCACACAAGATTTGGTCAAACGTCACCTTACGACTAAATTATATAAACATAAGAGGCATGATCAATCAACTGTGTTCATCAGTACGCATTTGATCTTATCTCAAGTCGAAAAAGAGCCTGTCCCAAATGAAAAAAAAAACTTGGCTAAGATCAATGTGGAAGATGGTTTGGCATCTATGTATATTAGAGTTAGAGATAATGGTGAGCTGATAGCTTATAAAATGATGATGACACTCCAGAAGATCAGTGAGAGATTAACTAAAGTTTGAAGGACTAAACCCCAAAGGTGAATCCTCTTACTAGAACTCAAAAATGGAGGCAACAGAGTAATAAATCAAAGAAATCGATTCTCCAAATGATTACAAAGAAACCAATCACAAGGGAACAAGGAGATATTATCCCCTAGTGTGCTTAATGTTCTAAACAAGACATTCTTGGTAGAAACTACAAGGGGATGAAGTCCCTACTAAGACCCAACAGAAAATTGAGGTTCTAGATGAAAATGTGTAGCAACTTGAAGCCTATGAGATGCAAGAACTTAAGGCACTTGAGGAAATAGTCGAATTGGAAAATATGATTGATTTGACAAACCTCCCTAAGTTAGAAGGAAATGAATTTAACTGTTACGACAATTATGAAGGAGATTTTATGCTAGATCTCTTGATTAATGAAAACTTTGATGGCCTAATAGTAGCCTTAAACATTATTAGGTTGATACATTCAAAGGGAAGCACATCTGAACCGAAATAACTAGAGAGTGATGTGTCATGGATAATGTTGAGTGGGAAACCTTGGTTAAACCTAAAAGAATCAAGGGAATGATGTTTGAAAAGCCCACTCAACATATGGTAAAATATATGAAACCTTTGTTCATTAAAGCCTCTATCAAAGCTAAGATGTTTAGTTGGGTCTTTGTTGATGGAAGAGTTGTCATCAATGTTATGTTACTTCTTAGTTTAAAGAAGTTGGGAAAAACATGGAGCTGAATTACGTATAGGTGTTGAATCAATGACAATATCAGCTAATGGTTGGGGTAGTTCAACAATGGAGCAAAAGATTCTTTGGTGGAAGTTAACCCAGGGAATTCTATAGAACCTATGATGGCTAAGATTTGTGGATTTTTGACAGAATTAAAGAGGAATCAGTTGATAGAATTGGTAAAAAAAATTCAGATTGTTTTGCATAGGATTGCCATGAGATGTTTGTCCTGGATAGAGAATTGGTCGAGGACGTTCTACCAATCAAAGAAGGGTATAAACCACATAAGCAAACTCAAAAAAGATTCAAGCCACGGTTAATACCTCAAATCAAAGTAGTGATTGAAAGATTGCTTAAGGAAGGCATCATCCAAACAGATAGGTACATTGTGTGGCTCTCTAATATAGTAGTTTTGATCATATAAAATGTTCAAGTTAGGGTTTGCATCGAGTACCACTACTTGAACTTGGCTCCCTCTAAGGATAAGTATGGAATACTAGTAGCCAATATGTTAGTTAGAGTTACAACTAGCCTTGCCATTCTAGCATTTATGGATGGGTATTCAGGATATAATAAGATATTTGTAGCCGAGGAAGACACTCGTAAGACAACTACCAAGTGCCCCGATGCACTTGGAATATATTAATGGATCGTAATATCATTTGGACTTAAGAATGTTGGAGCCACATATTGGAGGGCTATGAATTTTATCTTCCACAATCTCGTTGGCAAGAGTATGGAAGTGACTTTGGTGATGTGGCAGTCAAATCCAAGGACTTTAAACACCATTTCCAAGAATTGGAGCAAGCCTTGACAAGAATGAGGGTACATAGTTTGAAAATGAATCCAACTAAATGTGCATTTGGAGGGATAACATGGAACTTTCTTGGTTTCTTGGTGTATAGCAAGAGGATTTAGGTGGACAAGAATAAAGCCAAAGTCATATTAGAAGCATGGTATCCTAAAGATAAAAGTGAGTTGCCAAACCTATTGGGATAAATCGATTTCCTTAGGAGGTTCATATCCAATTCATGTGGTAAAATGAAAGCCATTTCACTTTTACTCAAACTTAAATATTCAAAGGAGATGGTTTGGGGTCCCAATCAGGAGAGAGCTTTTGATCAATTCGAAAAAGCTCTAGCAAATCAACATGTATTGAAGCTACCTACGATAGGTAGACGTGTCAAGTTGTACATCATTGTTGAAGATGAATCAATCGACTACCCTTAAGCACATGATGCTGATGGTGGAACTGAAAGAGTAATGTACTACCTTAGCCGAAATCAGAATAATACTGAAACTATATACAATTCTATTGATAAATTATGTCAACTATCTTTATTTTATTCTTGTACCAACCATGAATATATTTAATTTCCTAGCGAGGTTTTGTTCTTATGTAAGGTTTACATAGTTAGGTACTTACTTAATAGATTGATGTTATAGGGTTTGTAAGACCCTTAAATTTTAAATTAAATTATGGATTTAATATTAAGTGTATTTTGGAATATTTGTAAAATATTTGATATATGTATATTTTTATATATTATATAAATATTTTTTAGATTGATTAAAATTATTGGACGAATGATAAATTAATTTAATTACGAATAATTAAATATCGGCAGTTGATCAAGATTTTATCTGCCAACAGAGTTGCAACAGGAATGTTTAGTTGCTTAAAGGTCAAGTTTAATAATATAATATACATAGTTGGTGGAGTATAAATATATATATATATATATATATATATATATATGTTGTGTGTGAGGGGCAAGCAAAAGAAAATCAGAATTGAGAAACAGAAACACTTTTTTCTGTCCGCGCCAGTTTTCCCTTCTTTCTTCTCCTTCTCATTTTGTTTTGTGTTGGTGAAAAAGAGCTTGCTCAAAAGTCAAATTACTTGGAAATCCAAGCGTCGAAACAGAAAGTGCCAAGAAGGAAAGTCGTTCCTCTCATCGTTACGGTGCTAGAGAACACACTTTGGTAGCGACGACGCGAGTGGAAGTTCGCCGGCTTTTGTCGCGGTAACGTGAACGAACAAAGAAAACGAAACTAAGGTAAGGGGCACCTTCCAACTTTCTAGATTGCATTTAGGGCTATAAATGCATGTGTGATGGATGATTATATGTGAGGTTCTGTTTTGAAAGTGAAATTGCTTTGCATGTTGTTGTGAGTGATAAAAATGCATGTTGTTGAGATGATGCATGTTTGTGAGTTGTTGTTGTTGTGCTGTTTCTAGTTGTTGTTATTGATGTTACTGCCTTGCTGTTGTTGTGAACGAAATCATTGATGTTGTGTTGAGAAATGTTCTGGGTTTTGTGGTTCAAAAGAATGGTGATTGTGTTATGGTGTTGGTGGTGGTTTCGAAGAAAAAGTTTGAAACTGTGTTGAAGTTTTCTTGAATATCTCACTGTTTTCGAAGGTGTATTCGAATACGGTACTAGTGTATTCAAATACATTCCTGTAAATTTCCAGTTTTTATTCAAATTTTGAATGTCGTATTCAAATACGACACTCCGTATTCGAATACAAATACGTGATTTTTGCTACTATTTTAGCATCTGTATTCGGCTACGACCTTGTCGTATTCGAATACAGGATTGCAAGTTTTGCTACTGACTTCGCATCTGTATTCGGCTACGACAACCTCGTATTCGAATACAGAAATGTTGATTTTTCCACTGTTTTAGCATCTGTATTCGACTACAAGGATACTGTATTCGAATACAGATTGATTTTTTTTCAAAAACTCTATTTTAAGCATTGGTTTATGCACTTAATGAATTGGGAAACATTTAGAAGGTATATGACAAACTTATGTGAAGTTTTTGAGATGGTTTGAGGTGGTAATGGAGTGTCTGGATTTCAGATTGTGTTTTTCATACTGTTTTCAATGAAGAGAAAACAGAGCATGTCCATGCATTGCATAGTCAGGTGGTGACCGCGATGGGCCACAGAGTTGATGCGGTGACCATGATGGGTCGCGAAGTTAAGTAGTAACCGTGATGGGCTACGGAATGGCCGCGTGTTCGTGGTGGTCCATTCTATCCGTGCGAGGATTTAACTTCTGTATGTTTTGGCCTGTGAGAGGCTAACATACATAAAACGTGTTGGTCTGTGAGAGACTACACGTGTGCTGGTCTGTGAGAGACTGCACTGGTGCTGGTCCGTGAGAGATTACACCTTGGTATACGTAAAACGTGCTGGTCTGTGAGCGACTGCACGTGTGCTGGTCTGTGAGAGACTGCACTGGTGCTGGTCCGTGAGAGACTGCACAAACGTGTTGGTCTGTGAGCGACTGCACGTGTGCTGGTTTGTGAGAGACTGCACTGGTGCTGGTCCGTGAGAGACTGCACCATGGTCATGTTTGGCCTATGAGAGCCTAACATATGTAAATCGTGCTGGTCCGTGAGAGACTGCATCTTGGTAATTCCAAGAGTTGTGTACATTGGCATATACATATTGCATCGGGATGGTTGACCGATGAGTCATGATTGGATATGATGTTGACGGGTGGAAATCGTTATGTGCAAGTATCTTGTGAATTCTAAGTGCCGAATGAGTTGTTGTGTTTGTTGAATGTATTTGTACTTGCAACATGACTTATATGTTAAACTGTTTATATTTCCAAAAATGTCGATGTCATACATTTTAATAAGTGATCATACTTATTCATTCTTGTTGCCATAAGCATTGGAACATGCCATGAATATACTTGTTATTTTTGACATAAATGTTATGTGGTAATTGTTAATTTCGGTCGGTGACCCTTTACTATTATTGTGGAAAATTGGGTCTTGCCCTCAGATGATACCCGAACCCGTATCACCGACGGATACACTAACGATGGAGACGTCATTAGTTTTCCTTGATCTTCACATACGGAGTAATTTGTGGACGACGCAGAGGGACCGACAGCTGGGGTGAAGACGAGACTTGTAGAGGATGCGGTAGAAACCACTTGTTACTGTAGCTATAGGGCATGATCAGATCAGACTAGACTTTTTGTATAGGGTCTAGTGTTAATGGCTGTACTTATTTATTTTGGGATAATTGTACATCTTTTCCGCACTCTGATAATGTTGTGGATCCAAGATATAGTTTTTGATGTATCTTTATTTTGGTATATTTTGAAGATCAATTTCCCAAAACTAATTTACTTGGTTAAAGTTATGATGTAATTATATAATTACGTTCGTCATTTGAATCACGACGTATTATTTTATAAAATGACTTAATTTTAATTTTATTTTAATTATCTTGAATTAATTCGAAAATTCTTTTATTTATTTATTTTGGATAAAAAAAAATACACTCGCGCTGTTTAAAACTCGGGGTGTTACAGGGTCGACTAATGAAATTTGCTATAAAACTCAAATTGAAGTATATACCTCAAAGGATAATTTAGGATCAAGATTTGGATGACATCTTGGCATAACACCCTTGTGTAGAAGTTTAAGATCCATTAGTCAAGCTGAAACTTGTTGTCATATTGAAACCTTGTTCGGAGGATCTACAACCCAAAAGGGAACAGAAGTTAGCGTTATAAATTTTAGCCCACTATAGAGAGTTTGGAAGTTCAAGTGTCAAAAAGATCCTAAGTTTTCTAACAATAAAGTCGAATACAAGGCTATGAACATGGGACTTAGGATATTGATAGCCTAGTTAAAGATTACGACCATGAACAAATCATGAGTGATTCCCAACTAGTGATGAAACAAATAATTAGGGAGTATGAATGTCTAAATCCTAACCTCCAAAAAAGTTGTGAAACGACTAGCAAGTTACAACGAATGTTTGTCTATATTGTAGTATTACATGTACTTCATGAGGAAAATGTTGAAGCTAATAATCTAGCTCAACGGGCCTTTAAGTATAAGGAAACACCAGTTGAACTTTAACATCATGAATATCCCATGGAAGGATGCATGGAAATGATTGACATTTGGATTAGGAAATTATTCGACAATTTGCAGAAGTCATTATCAGCTGAATTTAGGCTCAAGAAAAAGGAACTTAATATTGTACTCTTTGATGGTGATTTATATAAAAAGGGTGTTAGTGGTGTTCTCCTAAAATGCATGGGTGAGTTCCATGAAGGACTTTGTGGTTCCTGTAGGGCCGATCTTGTGAACAAATGGTTATTCTATTGCCATGAATATTATTGGCCCAACATAACGGCAAATTGTTCCAAATATGGCAAATGATGCAAAACATGTCAGCTGCATGATCATATAGAAAGGGCGTCCGCTGAATTACTACATCAAGTAATCAAATTGTGGCCTTTTAGAGGATGGGTTATAGGTCTGATTGGGAAAATATATCTTACTTATTTAAAGAGACATTCTTTTATCACAGTGGATACTAACTATTTCACCAAAATGGGTAAAAGCCTAGCTAATGATTAATGTTACGTAGGATGAAGTCATCATTTTCATACAACATTATATCATATATAGGTTTGGTATCCCTACATTAATTACAACTAACCAATGAATTTTGTTAACTGGTAAAGGGTGGTGGCCTTTGCCAAAAGGTTTGGGATAAAGTTAATATATTATTCTCATTATGCTCAAACTAATGGGCAAGCATAGGCTACTAATTGTATCATCGTAGATTTGATTAAAAAGAACTTAGAATAAAAGCCTAAGAGGTGGCATGAACCTTTACAATAGGTTCTTTAGGCATTAAGGAAATCCAAGACAACAACACATGATTCACTCCTTACCGACTAACGTATGGTCATGATGTAATATTGTCTATAGAAATCAATGTACCATCATCCCTAATGGTTTCCAAGAAAAGTCATCTTATTCTAAGTGAGTACCAATAAGCTATGTTGATGGAAATGGATTCTTTTGATGAATATCGACTCATGGTATAGTTGAGAATTTGAAGCAAAAAAAATGCTAAATCCTTTAACTAACAAGTCAAACTTAAAAGATTCTTGGAAGACTCCTTAGTTTGGAAAACTATTTTACCATTAGGGACTAAAGATCCTAAGTTTGGAAAATGGCCACCAAACTGGGAATGGCATTTTTTGTTAGCAAGATTTTTAGTGGAAGGGCTTATTAGCTAGTAAATATGAAAGGTGAAGAGCTTAATAGAAGTATTAATAGAAAATATTTTAAAAAAATATTATCCTACTATACGGGAAATTATTGAAGATCGTCATTTGGATTCTATTAATATTCAAAATGTTGATGGTCACAGGCTGACAATCTAGCCAACTAACCAATGAAAACATACAAGAGTTTGCCTATGATTACACTAAGGAGCAACAGGGTCTTTAATGGCTTTTGCCCTTTCTTTGGGAAAATTTTCATCCCATTTAGGAATGGATGTCTATGCACCGGAAAAAATGGTATCCCCTTTATCTTATTCGGCTGGAAACTATTCAACTATAAGTGATGATTATTACTCAACAATAGTAGCAGTTGGTTGTTTGGCTAAAGGAATGGGGGAGGGGATCCTAGATCATTCTAGGGTTGAACATAAACTATCCCATTCTTTCTACGTGGCGGCTAGCCTGCCTCACTCGTTTGCAAATCCATCTCCAAGCGAGGTTTTTCTTCAAAAAGTGGCTTCAATTAGTTGTCTATAGAAATCAATCTTTTGAGTATTGGCCGCTTTCAACTTATCATCTAGTTGGGAGCATTCAAGCTTAACTTGTTCTATCTTCTTTTTTATCATCTCTTGTTCTTTTTTGAGGATGGTCATCTAATCCTCAATGGTCTTTTTCCTTTGGAGGATTGATTTTTTTTCTGCCTTGGTAGAGGTTTCTTTAAGAGAAATCTTTTCCGCCTAAAGCTACTGCATTTGTTGAAGGTCGTGAGAAACATGGCGATGTTTCTCCTTGAAGCCAAAAAAGATTTAGTATCGAGTCAAATTTAATTCAAATTCAATTACAATAGAAAGGGATTAATTTTTTTCTATTGTAGTACATTGAAATGTGAAAACAGCGACATAATAATATGGTTCTAATTGATTATAGAGTTGGAAAAAAAAAACAAAGAACCAAAGTGAAATAGTCTGCTATGCTCCCCCGGCACAGGCCTATCACACTTCGCGCCTGCGGCGTTTTCGCCGAACGGTCTTTGCCAATAGTGCCATCCTCCCCGCTGGCTGTATGGGCGGGTTGTCCCTCGCTGCTGCGTTCTGTTAGGCTATGGATTACAGGAACAAATGTAGTTGAATGAGACAGCAGGAAGCAATGAATGAGATTATTCAACTAAAGGCCAATCCAATTAAAGGCTTCTTGTTTAGTGGGAGACACCTCTTCATCATTCCCTAGCCTAAATAGGGATTCTCTCTAGGATTCCCCTTGTTACTTGTAAGTGGGAATTTGCCCTAGATTAACTCGTAGATCAACTTGAACATAAGATAAAACTACTGCAAATGGATCTTCTTCATAGAAATATCTGTTTAGCTCTTCTTCGATGATGATTGACTGATGAAAAGGTGATGGCCTTGGTGATATTTGAGTGAGAGGAGATGTAGCTTACAACTAAAGTTGAGGTGATGTAGTCTTTAGGGATTAGAAGGACCGCTAACATGAAATTAAAAGTAAATAAAGGTTATAAGTTGTAGATGAAAGGAAAAAAACTGCATTTCATTCAAGTGAATCTACGACGTATGTTTAAGAGGGATTAGAGACTAGCCTTAGACTATTGAACGTCCTTCTCTTTTGCAAATGCATGAGCTTGTTTAGGTATTTGCAAATGGAAAAAGTTAGAAAAGGAAAAAGAAGTTGAGGTAAAATGTTTTACAAGAATAAGAGAAATGTATTACCTCTGACCTCTTCATTAGCTCAACCGATGTCATTGTTGCTTCAACTAACTGACTTTTATTAGTGTTTAGTGTTTCAGGCTCATTGGGTTCGTTGATTTGAACGCCACTAGGTTTTTGGTCTATTTCTATAAATTAGAGGGACGTTCTCTTCATTATCCTCTTGTATGTTTACAAAGACAAGTCCTTGATCTGTTGAATAAAATTAAAAAGGGTTAAAAATGGCAAGATCAACAAACAAAATAAATAGAAAGGAAAGAAAAATATCATAAAGTTACCCTTTTTGTTAGCCAATGGCATCCTACTCCTAGTATTTTGTCCAATGGGGGGAGGAACCACCTTTACCGGTTTCGATTAAGCTAATGTTGATACTTCAGTGTTAGAATGACATTTGATGAGTCAATAGGTGCTTTTTTTTATGTTTAGCTCTCCAAATAACTTATCTTTCATATAAGGCCATCAATTGGCAAAGCTAGTTGTTTCTTCAAAACTACGACTAAAATGATGCCATTACAAAGGCATGAATCTTCTTTAGGTTGAGGCTTGCCAAGCGATTCACCTTGGAAAACTCCAATGTCAACCTCTTGAGAGTTAGGACCACTGAGTTGTAGATTAGTAGGATATGTTAAAGAAGTCTAAATTGCCTCACAACACATTAAGAGTTGTAGTAATCCACAGAGACTTTGGTTGTTCCTACTTGAGGGCTTTAAGCCACAAATGTCTCTAACCGTCAAGATCCTAGACCAATTGATAGTAACATCACCTTGGGCTAGGTCTAACATGCTATCAAGCACTACATAAAAAATCAAAGTTGGACCACATTCTTTTTCAAAGATTAGGGTCCAGTCGCCTGAAATACGGTTTAGAGATAACATATGTCCTACTACTTCAAAGGCACAAATGGTGTCACCTAGTTAGTGGATCAACTTTTACAACACAAGTCAATTTTTTGGAATGTTGGTGATAACTAAACCCTTATGCAAAAATTCAAGAAAGAATAACCTAATAAAAACTTCAAGAAAATATAATCTAATCAAAAATTGAAGGAAAAATATAACCAACTAGTTCCAATCATGGTTTTTATGTCTTCTTTTTTTATTAGCCGATCCAAAATAATGAATAAGGAACGATAAATCGAAGAAATAAAATACAGCCCCAAGATATATGTCTCCCTGAATTCAAGATAGCCACATATAGATGCAACTCTTAAATGATTGTCACTGAACCATTAAAAATGAAAAACTTGTTGAATCGATACAACAATAATGCACTGTGCTCTGCATCAATGAAAGGGACATAAGTTTTAGCATTGACAACTAAAAACTTTGAATAATCGAAGTTACCGTTTGAAAAAGAAAGTCTCAAATGAAAGATTGAGGCATCATAAGATGCTGAAGCCTCAAACCCAACAAGTTTCAAGCCAAGAATGGCAGCCACATTAAGAAGAGTAGGGGTTATCATACCCCAAGAAAAAAAATTAACACTAACAAAAAAGTAGTTGAGGAACCCTAATAAAAGTTTAACGCCAAGCTTTATGTCAATGTTGGAGAGCATGATCACGTCATAAAGACCCAATGCTTTCCATTGTTGAGCCTAGGCAATCTTCATTCATACCAACCACACCAAATACTCATCCGATTGGTAAAGAATACAAGTCATCAAGATGAAGGTAGGATTCAAATAAGATCATCGCCTCAGAAAGATCAACAATGATCTTGTGTTGAGTGCTCAAGAGATAAAGAAGATGAAGACTCCAAGTTAGAGTCATCACTATTGTCGTAGATGTGAGAAAATTCTTTGTGAGACATGGTGATGATTAGGATTTCAAAGAAAGAAATGTAGAAAGAGACGAAGGACTTAGAGAAAAAATACAAAATTAGCAAATTGCAGGATTCAAAAAATAGAAAATTGAGAAATCTAGATTTGGCTAAGGCTATTTATAGCAAGTTATTAATGACGGGGAAATTTTTAATTGCCATGATCAATCAACAAAATCCTAGATAGCCATTTAAGTTACCTAATCGGAAGAAACTCAACTGATTGTCATCGATTCATGAATTGAGCAGGGATTTACAACGACTAGTTTTTTGTTTTACAATGCAATAAGTATGCTATTCACGCAATGATTAGAATTTGTGTTGCATCACTTTTCAACTCAGTGCAACAACTAATACGACACAAGGGGCATTTTTCTACACTAAATATATTATAAGTTGTTACCCAAGCATGTAAACCACTAAGTTTAGTATAGTCCAATCCCTTGTTAGTAAGGGTTAGTCGAACTAGCAATAGCCAAATAGGAATTAAGATAGTCTTTTGCAGTTATAAGAAAGTTTACAAGGTTCATATGGTCTTTAGAGATGGTTTAAATAAGGGGAATTGGAAATCCTACACTAAAATTTGTATTCCATATTTATAGTGCCACTAACCATGAGTGGTTATATTTGCAAAGAGGTGACGTAGGGACAAATGCATGCAATGATAACTGAAATAAAGTGGCCATGAAAATAGAGGAATGCAGGTCATCGTGGGACGCCACATACATTCAGCAGCAAGAAGAAAACACACATTACTCAAGAAAATAGTCAATTGAGACAAGGTTAAGGTGAATTTTGTAGGCCACGATGCATTGGTCAATAGGATGAGCTTTTGTCTATAAATACTTCATGTACTTTTTGTTTTAACACACACAATCAATCAAACAAGTCTATTTTCGATTATTTTATCAATTTACCTTTCTGCTTATTTCACTTATGCATTTTTAGCTTAAATAACTAACAGAAACCCAACATCGTACTTAACATTCTTTAAGGAGTTAAGGAACCCCCAAGTAATGGACATAGTTTCTTGCCTAGAATAATTGTTTGAAAACAACATGAAATGTCTAAACAACATGAAATAAAAGGAGTATTCAAAAAATAAGTATTGAGCATTTTTTGGCGCTTGATATCTCATTACACAAAGCTGAGAATCCACATTTAGAATGCCCCGACCAATCATTCAACCGTCTCCAAGAAAAGATTAATACATTCGACGAAACAATTTTGATATCAACTTAATATATACTACGAACTCTACCTTAAATGTTGTACAATTAAAATAATTAGAAACAAATAATTTAAATAAATAATCTACATACCTTACCAAGATACTATTATAGGATGATTTAGAGATAACTTTGGTTTGAATCACATATTTTAAATCATTTTTTCTTTTCTATTTTATTTAAATAAGTGATTTTTATATATATTTAGTTTTCTTTCGTGTTTTTCACCGTCATAGTGTTTTTGTTTGTCGTCTTGGTGCAATGTTATTTTGATTTTATATCTTATTGCAGTGCTTGTTTGGTTTAGACTAACAAATCAACTTCGATTTAATGTATATTCACTCAATGATTTTGATGTCATAAATGTTAGAGCTCTAAAGGCATGAATATTTGACACACTTAAATTTTGTCATATTTTTAGGTTTTGTAATTTTGTAGGAAATTATCCATTTTATGTTATTAACTTGGAGGCCGTGAGTTTGTTCGCAAATTCATCTTTTTCAGTTTTAGCGACTTTGGATTATATTATTTTCGATCGAGGAAATTTCTACCAATTTAAATGAATGAATACACTTTTATAGTAAAAAAATACACTTGCCTCTAAGACCAAAATAATGAATAGTATATTCTACTACTTATGTCTCTATATATAAAACATGTTGACTAAATCACGGGAATTAACAAAGTTGTTTGTAGTATTAAATCTATTGACTATTTAAATTGTTTTACCTGTTTACCCTTGAAGAGAAAATTAATTTATTATGTTTTTATTGTAGTAATTTTTATAGATCGCAGGAAAAAAATGTAACATAATTATGAGCACGTTAAAAAAAATTTAAGAGAGTTTTATATTTAAGAATAGAGTTAGTACTACCTCCAATTATTTTTATAAAAGACAATTGGATTATAATTTAGTATACAAAAGTTGATTTATGGATTCCATATTATAAAGTAGATTTATCTACTTTTATTAATCAAATTATAACTTAATAGTATCTTATAAAAATTTCTATAGAGTATTAAATACTAAATGTGTTTGCTATGAATCTAGAATTAACAACAGCCTAATTTTTGTTTTTACAAACCCAAAAGAGATTATCTATTATTAATATTGAAATATCTACTAAAATACGATACGATATATAATAAATGAAAGTTGGTTTAATTAATCTAAAAGTATTTCTGTCAATGCTATTTAAACTTTGAGACTTGTTCTGACTTTGGTGAGACCTAACTCGTCTAATTTTTTTAATGAAAAAAAAAAAAACATTCCGTATACAATTGAGTATCGTACAATAACCAAGTCGTAGATGTCCTTTAGAATAAGGCGTACAAACTGAGCATCATACAATTATTTCTAAAATATTACTACTTCAATTCTTAAATATATGACATTTTTGCAAAATTTACTTGCTATAATATAAGATTGTTTTTTAATTTTAATTGTATTATACATCTTTAGTTGATTTATAAATTTTTCTACAGTCAACAATAAATGTTATGATAAAAATTAAAAATAAAAAAAGAAATATTAACTATTTCTCTCTCTCTTAAACTGTAAATTTGTAAAATCATATTAATTTATAACATATTTAACGTTACTATCAACTTTCGTAATTTGTTCAAATGATCATGTATTTAAGAACAAAGGTAGTAAATAAACTAAATAACGAGTATTAACCAAATAAATTGAAATTATCAATTACAAAAATTAAATTTTCTTTTGACAAGGCTTAAATTAGAATTTATTTACTGAAAAAGAAAGAAGTTATAGCAATCAATTCCATAATGTACTTCCCTTAAAAAATATATTTCATATTGTAGTTACATAAAAAAAATCTTTATGCATCTGGAACTAAAAATGGCTATATATATAATTAATAATTGATTGCTTAAAAAAATATTAATAATTAATCCTTAGTATAATAAGAGACTCATTAAAACATTTTACTCATAATAAAAAAAAATGAAAAGATTAATGAGAAAAAATTATATTTTTATTAAATTACTTTTGTCAAGTATTGATAATTACTATAAATACAACGTGGATGATACTATCTTGAAAGTAATACAAATAATATTAATTAAATAATAAAATTAAAAAAAATAATTAATATTATATTAAAAAATAAAAATATAATTTATTTTAGGACAATTATTTTTACAAATCGATCGCACATTATGCGACAAAGAAAGTAATATTAGTTATAATAAGCAACATATAAAATGAAATATAATATTTTAAAAATTTACAATAATATTTTATAGTTGAATATTATATATTATAATCAAATATTTTCTATCTTAGATGCATTTTCATTTTTAATGCTATTAGATTTTTTTTTTATCTTAAGCTCTTAGACATTTCTAATAAAGTAAATATATCGGATATTCTTTAACTTTAACTAAACTTGTACCAAAAAGATTGAAATTCTTTATAGGTTATATTGCAAAGCATTATCATATGTTTGAATTGAATTTGGTTTCTCTATTGCAAATTTTTCTAGCACATCTCTACAACTATCTATCTTTTATTTTATTTCTTTTTCTCTTATCCGCATTTTTTTATTTTGATTTAACATTCTCTTTTCCTTAATTATAACCACAACAAGGAATCCAATTTGGTTTGAATTAGTTGTGAAAATTAGATTATTAAATATTATGATATTTGTTATTGAACTTATAATCGATTTTTAAAATTAGTATAAATTCATGTTTGAATATTTAATCTATAATTTTTGTTTTGTTTTAACCCTTCGAATTTCAAAAGAAAGGAGTTTGGTAATTTAAAAGTCGGTTATGAAATAAATAAAGTATGGTAAAAAATTATTTTAACTTTGATTTGAATTTAAGTTTTATTTAAATGATTTGTACTTAAATGAAGTTCGTGAATTACTTGATTTTAAATCCATGACTTATTTCAAGGAAAATAGTTTTATTTGAATTATATAAAAGAATTATTTGTATGTAATAAATTGTAGAGATAGTCCTAACTCTACTGATAAATATTGAAATTGTTAGGTTGAGTATGTCTCGGATTTGAATTTGAGACATTGCAGTTGTATGAATTTTTAGTAGTAATTATATAATCTCATTTTTAGACAAAAATCAAAAAAATTGCAAATAAGACTTCACCAAAAAGTCATTTGATTTATGGAAAAATGATATTGACCTCTCATACTTGTGAAATAATATGACATATTATAAATACATATCATAATATCATTGCAATATTTTTTTCAATTTTGCTACCCACACCCCTCAAATTTTTTTAAAAAACAGAATACTCAAAATGCCCTTGCCTATTTATAATATTTTTTAAACCCATTTATCCCTTCATCACCATTTTTAATCTCATAACTCACATATCACAAAATCGTCCATAACTCACCTATCATAATTCATTATCATTCAAAACTCACAACACTAACTCATAACTTACACCCCATTAGTCTCTTCTTCACATTGTGGTTAAAGTGATCCAACAAGGTATATTTATTGTTATGTTTTTTAGTTCGTTTTTTTTTTCTTTCAAAATCAAGGGATTGTACGTGAACTAAATTCATGTACGTTGTAACCTTACATGAACTGAGTTCATGTGCCTTATTAAATTTAAGAAATCTTAGGCAGTACGTGAATTCAGTTCACGTAGGCCTACGTGAATTAAGATTGCGTAATTAATGGAGTTAAGGAATTCATAGGAGGTACGTGAACTGAATTCATGTATGCCTACGTGAACTGAGTTCACGTACACTTACGTAAATTGAATTCAAGTAAACGTACGTGAATTCAGCTCACATAGGAGTATTGCATATTTTCTGAACTTTTTATATGTTCTTTTTTGGATGCAAATAAATGGACCAAAGGGGAGACAACAGCGACGAAATGTATGAAGGTTTGGAACCTAATTTTGAAGAAATGCATGATGGTTTGGAATGTGATTTTGACGAAATGTATGATGGTTTGGAACCTGATTTTGATGCAATGAATGATGGTGTTGAACCCGAAATTGAAGACGCTATGAATGACGGAGTTGAATCTATTATGGTTGATTTGACTAATGTGTTTACCACCAACATGTTGTTTGAGACGCGAGATGATTTATTGAAATGGGCTAGAAATGTTGGAAGAAAAAATAGAATTGTCGTTGTCATTTTTATATTTGAAAATGCGACAGCACGACCAAGAACAAAGACAAATTAATTCTTGGTTGTGAAAGAAATGGTAAATATAGACCTTGGAAGAATCATAAACGTACGAGGAGTACTTGGACTAGAAAATGTGAATGTCCATTTAAATTGAAAGGAACGCGTGTTGGTGAGGGATGATATATGCATGTAATATTTGGTCTCCATAACCACGAATTAACAAAAAAACTGTCTGATAATTCTTTCTTAAGCCGATTGTCTTATGAAGAGAAAAATGTGCTTGGTGATATGACTAAGAACATGATAAAACCAAAAAACATATTGAAGACACTAAAAGATCATAATGTTGAAAGATCATTGTTATTTATTGTACCATATTTGAACACTAATAGTTCTTGTGGTCACACTGTTTATCTTCATATTAGCCATGGCTGGCTCATAAGAAAATCAGCAAACAAAGAAAATAAAATTTCCATAGTTTTTGAAGACTTTAATAGCAAACTACATTTCGGGGTGGTTGGTGATAATGGAATTGCAAATAGATAACTAACAACAAATTTTTTCCTACTTTGTGTAACTTTAAATTCACACTGTACGGAAAAGTATTTCCAAACAAAGGAAACGATCCAGAACACAACCCATTTTTAGGGCCCAAAATAGAGGTCCACATTTCAATGCCATAAAAAATGGTGAGACAAATTAGACATGCAAGTAAGAGCTGGAATGCCAACTTGCCAAATCAAAGTTATGCAACCGACACCTTTAAATTTGTTTTATCATCATACCATGTTCTCAATAGTTAGATCCCAAGGGAGTGAAATTTGTGTTCAACTACTATTAAACATCAACCTTGAGGATAAGGTTAACAATTATATTATATAAATAAGTAAACCATTTGCACCCCAAAACAAATTATCCTTAGTTATGCTGCTTCAATTAAACAGATCATAAAAATACTATTAATTATTGTAATCTACTTGCAATTGCTAAATTCAATTTCATTAATTAAGAAGGTTTCATTGTCAGAAGACATATGATGACTCATTCCTTATAAGGGCTGAATCATAACCTACTTGCTAACATTACACAGACCTTTTCTTTCTTCCTCTGTAAGTCATTGAAAGGATATTCTCATCTCATAATTTGGACATATGCTTATAAATAAATAGAGACAAATTCTTTAATAGATGGTATACTGTGGACCAGAGAATCAAGATCATCTGAAACTTTTACGGCTGCTCAATATATCAAATAATTGAAATCTTATCAAAACTAATTGTAAGAAAAGACATACATATTAATATACATGTAATCTAATAGGAAAAGGAAAGGATTAATTTTAATTAAAGCTTGAAGAAAAATGAAAATATTTTGGCAAATAACTGAAAAAATACACAGTAGAAATTGTTATACAAGGAATTCTTCTATCTTAATTAAGATGTAACATGATTCTGTCTCAGTGAATCTCAACCAGAAAAAAGAGGTAATTAAAAATGAAAATATAACCTGAATATTTTTTTGTTCAAGATGTTATAGAACACAAACTGTGATCATATCATCAATCAATTATTACAAACAGACCTAATAAAAATAAAAATAAAAAGAAATTGAATCCAATCCATACAATAACACATATTTCATAATAATAGAAAAACTTGATGATGTTCTTCTCTTAACTCAAAATCCAGATGCTAAATCAACCATGAGTATTAAAAGCTTCCCACAACAAGTTCTGTGCAGAAGGGTCAACCATGTTCCTAGCTTGAAGTGCAGCAGTCCTAAGTGTCTTAAGAGTCCAAAGATTTGCCTCTACAAATGACAAACTTCTATAAGGCAAATTATGCTTCTTGCACAAGTCGATCACCAACGGCGAAACCTTCCTCAATTGAGCCCTAGGTAGCCTTGGGAACAAATGATGCTCAAGCTGAAACTGCAAACCACCAAAGAACCAATCCATCCAAGTTGAACAAGAGATATCCAATGTTCCACTTGTTTGCTTCTCAAACCAATCATTTCCCTTTGGTGGACCGACATACACGTTTGCGGCGAAATGGTTGAGACAGAATTGAAGATGTTGGATTGAACAAACAACAAAACAGGCGAGAACAAACATGAGCCTTTCTGACCAGTTAGGTAGGCATGACAATAGAAGAGGGAACCATGTCCAGAACACCAGGATTCCCATTATGTTGTAAAGTCTATCGGGGACATTTCGCTTAGGCGAAAACAAGAGCAAAAATGTCTGAAGGTATAAGTTAAGCCTTGCAAAGCATAACACAGGGTAAAAAGTAATGTGCTGGTAACTGATAAGGAACCTTGACAAAGCATCAAACTTTAATTGCCTGTCATAGAAATAGGATTTAATCGAAGCGAACAATCGCGATGAGACAGCGAAAACAGGTATGTGCTGCAAATCAGGATCATAGTCAAGACTATTACAGGCAATATGATGAGCATTATGAGTCCATTTCCACCAAGCTATACTTATACCAGTCAAACAATTTCCACAAATGATTTGTGCTAATTTGTTATAACTGCGACTCGACATAACCTCATAGTGACCAGAATCATGACCAACATAAGTACTTTGCATCCATAGCAAACCCAACAACATACCAGAACCCAAATGAGCCAAAACACTTGTGCAACCAACAACACCATAAACAACAATAGCAAACATAATAGCAACAGATGTTAATGTGAACAAAGTAACATGTTCTTTCTTTTCAAATAAACCCAATTTCACAAACTCAGAAACAAGTCTCCTATAATCTTTAGAAACCTCAGAGACCTTGAAATCACTAAGGTAATAGCCAGTGAAAAATTTGTCAAGATATTTCCATGCTGTACCAGGATGATATGCTATGAATGCATCAGTTACATCCTGGCCAGCAAGATTCAACAAAGGAATTTCTCCACCAGGGTGTTCTTTTGCCCAATCTGAAACATTATAAACCTTACCCTGAATTGAGATCCATAGATCCCCTTTTTTGTCATGCTTCTTCAGTTCCTCAGATGTTATAAACGTCTTCTTCTCAACCTCCATAGTCAAAATGCAAAAACCAACACCAACAACAGCAACAAAAAAACAAAATCAACCCAAATGAGAAAAAAGCAGAAAAAAAAAATGAAACTCACAAAAGGGTATCTGAATCTGTAATTTGATTGAGATCCTGCAACAATGTAAACAAATTTGTGAAAACCAAGGAAACCCTATTAATGGTTGTTAAAAAAGACAACCTGAAAGGGTCCTTGGAAAATGCTTTGTTTTGCAAAGATCTAATGACCCTTTTTCTAGTAGATTTTGAATGGAAGAAAATGAAAGACTTATAAAGCACGTTGATACGACAAAAACAAAAATAAAATTACGATAATTAGGCTTTTTTTTTACTTCCAACAACTAAAACACGCTGTTAAACAGCGGCAATTTCGTGGCTATAACGAATTATATTATATTTGGGGTTGAAAATTTAGGGTATAGGTTACAGGTTAATAAGAATGGGGATGCAATGCAGGGTGTTACAGCTTTTATAATTAGGATAGAATCGAACAAAAAAAGGAACAAGATATTTTTAGTGAGAGAGACAGAGCGCGTTAAGTTATAATGCTGTGATGACGCTGCTTCCCATGAGATGTGTGGAGGGACTCATTGCTGTCTCCGTTATTTTGATTTTCATATACGACCAGGTGTACCACAATTTTCAATTTAATATATTTTAAATTAATAAATTATTTCTCACTTTATAATCATGTGTATTAACGGTTAGTTTCAATTTGAATTCATCTCAAAGAGTATAAATAGTACAAACTAATTCATACTCAACCGAGGTCACGGTGATCCATACTTTAACGTCGTTAGTATTTAAAACTCATTTGAATTATTAATGATATTTCACGATATTATTTATAAATATAAAAAATTTAATGATTATGAATTATTAATGTAAAAAAATTTATATAAACAATTAATCATACAGTTTCTATAAATTTTTATATTGATAAATTTTTGAAGTATTTATTTATAGTAGACTATCTATAAAGTGATCTATTTTAAGATTTTCCTAAACGAATACTAATATAAATCAATTATAAATGATCAATTATGGGCTAATGTTAAAAAAAAGCTGGCTATTTAAATTGAAAAGTTTAATCGTAACAAAAAGAAGTAGAAAAATTTAAATACAAGAAACCGAATATAATAAAATTAAAGCACAAAAATTACATCAATGTTTAACCCTCAAATCCCTTAATTGAAGACTAAATATCGACAAAAGTATATTATAAAAAGAAATGAAGATTTAGTATAAAAAATAGAAGATAAAAAATTTAATTTATATACACAGATAGTGTAAAGAGTATATCAATTACATTCAATCAATCTTATAATTAATTGTGATGTGCTGTAGGGTAAAATATTAATGCATAACAATTAAACTCTAATGATAAAATTATCTGTAAATATTGATAGGATAAACTATATGGAAAAAAAATTGATAAGGGGATATTTTAAGAAGGATTAAAATATTTGTAATATATGTATTTAATTCAAATTTTAATTTGATAAACAATAAATATTTTATTACTTGGGAAAATTGATATCGTCCGTATCTGGTCTTGTATAAGGAGAAAACAGTTGGCTTTTAATTGATATTATTTATTATTTAGTGGTATTTCCGTTAAAAAAAAATTTGTTAGTGGTTGAGCATTATTTTTTTGTTAAGAATATTGTGGTGAAACACATAAGCATGTATTAAACAGAAAAGAATGTATCTCATAACCGAATCTACACTCGGTATCTTAAATGTCTTTGTTCATTTGAGATGTATTTTTCTTAAAAAATGATTTGAGGTATACTTACAAGAAAAGAAAATGGTTAAACATTTTATATTTATAAATTTTTAACCATTAAATGTATGTATGTATTCCCGTCAAAAAGAGTATGTATGCATTAATTCTTGTACCAAAAAAGTATATACTAATGGAATCTCATCTTTTTATTTTATTCAAGATTTTGTTTGGTAACAATTTTTTCCAAGATTAATAATGCAATCTTAATTTATATCTATTAAAAATTTAAATTTAATATCTATTAAAAGTTAAAATTTGAAAGAGTTAATCGAAAGAAATAAATACTTTAATAGTTTAATGAGTTAAAGACAATAGTTTTCTTTTATAAATTCGTCAACCAACTCAACATTTAAATGTACAAACAAAATTACTCATTTCGTCTTATTTGTTTGTTTTTTTGTGTTTCCAATTATTTGTTGTTTACAACACTAATACAACACAAATTACATTTTTTTCTCAATAATATATTTTTATTTATTATATTTTAATTCATAAAATTTTCAACTAATCACAATTAATAATAAGAATATTTAAGTAAATGAAACTCATTTTATCATTGAAGTCAACAAAACTAATAATTTTTTTAAGAATTATGCACAACTCAAATGAGATAACAAAAATGAAATGGAGAGAGTAATACTCATAAAAATAATTAAGTAGTGTATTTTTTATTTGTTTTAGGTTTAATTGCAGTTTTAGTCCCCTTACTTTTACTGATTCATTAAATTAATTCTCCTATTTTAAAAGTCGACAGTTTCGGTCCATTACTATGATTTTTTAACTAAAACAATAATGATGTGAGATATTTTAAATAACGTGACATATGATAAGATGATGTAGAATGATTAACACATACGAAATTGGAATAAAATGTCATAAAAATTTAGATTTCAACGTCATAAATTTTTCATATTTTTAATTTAATTAATGACATACGAATAATTAATGCATCTAGATAGTTCTATATCATATAATTGTATGTTACGTCATTAAAAATATGTCAAATCTGTCATTTTTTAATTCAAAAATCTGATAGAGGGACCAAAACTGTCGACTTTTAAAATAAGAGAATCAATTTCGAAAATTGATAATAGTAGAGGAACCAAATATACAACTAAGCTTTTGTTTTAAAGTAAATCAATTTTTAATTAAGATATACATAAATATTGATTGGTTCTATTAAGTTTTTTTCAAAGCAAGAAATTTAAATTTTATTCATGAAAAAAGAGAGAAAATAACAACGAAAAAAGAAAGAGAAAAATAGTATAACAAAAATGTGAGAAAACAAAACCAAAATTTAAGCTAGAAAAAGTTCTATCTAACTATAAATTTGAACTCCCTTAATTGAACTTACAATCAAATAAATCAATTTGTTTTTGACTCACTTTAATTACAAATAAGGTTAAAGGGAGTATTTCTTTTGTCTCTAAATATAAGCACCTATTTGATAACAAAATGTGTCTCTAAATATAAAGTCTTTTTCAAATTACTAGATATATTTATTTATTTTTTCTTCAAATAAACCATTAATTAGTACACCAAGTATCTTGGAATATGAAAAGCAAAGTTTTCTACATACAAATACAAAGAGTGTTTTAGGTTCGGGTAATTCATACATAAAAGAGAAACACATTAAGTACACTTTCAACTTTTCATAATAAGAGTGAAATATGTCATAAGTGCTTATATCAAGGGATAGATGACAATTAATAAAAAGATTGACATTTGATCAATTGAGGTTGGATCTATTAGAATAAGTTAGTCTTCCACGACGTGAAAAACTACAATTCAAATCTCGACTGATAGAAGTGTTCATATTTAATGTCTAACATGGTCTCAAACAATATTTCATCTTATGGAGGGTACTTGTGAAAAACCATAAGAAAATGACATTTGTTCATTGAACCTAATTAATTTATGAAAATAAATGTAGCAAATGTGTAACATTCAACGACTAGGATTCTGTAACACTTCAAAGACCAATAACCTGTTGAGTTTCTCTTTGATAATTGCCAAATACTTCTGCGGGGGTATTTGGCTTGGAAGTCTTCTTTGATATGTTACACCTTGAGTTGTGAATCTGTGTGCAATTTGGCCTCTTCTGACCCTAACTCTTCAGTGATGGAGTGTTCGGCTGCATATGTTTTGTATTCTATTTGGTTTTTAAACGTAGGAAATGAGAAATTGAGGGACATTTCTATAAGCAATCCTTTGTTTCTCTCAAGGAGCAGATCGGTTCCACACTCGTTTGGATTCAAGGATCTTTCGATGATAACTGCCCATTGAAGATGGGCTCTTTCATTGGTGGAGTCATTTCAAATATGAAATCCACAAAGACTTGTGCCTTCAATGCATATGTCTGATTGGCTAGTCTGTTTAGACTAATATCGACTAGCCAAGAAATATTTCCATAATTTCATAGCTTCCATTATAAGCGCTAGCACCACTTTCTCAAGCTTTTGGTACTAGATTTTTGCACTGGCTGAAGTTTTGTTGACAAAGTAAACAAAGCTTTTGCTCTTGGTACATTTCTATATTAGAACCAAGTTGGTTTGAAGAACTATGACCTTTACTTGTTTTGATGATAACAAAATCAATTTGTAGGAACAATTTAAAGCATTAACACTCTAATTAAGTATGTAGTTCCCATATCAAGTGAATCTTGTAGGATCTTATGTTGTATCGTCGATATTGGGAATGGGATATACATCCTTAAGACATGCCTTATTAAGATCAATGTAATCAATACACATGCACCATTTGTTATTTGATTTTCACCAGTACAACATTTGACAACAAAGTAGTATACATGGGCTCATAAATGAAGTTTTCCATAACAAGATCTTTCATTGTTTTTCCCACGAATTTAGCCTTCTCTGAAGATTATACTCAACGGCATTGTGTCACCCAACAAGAAAATTGGTCCACGGTCAATTGATGACAAGCAACTTCAGGATCTATTTCCAGCATATCGATAGCTCCAAGCAAACATAGCAGCATTCTCCCTAAGAAAGACAATCAATAGTCACTAGACGAGATCAAGAAGGTCGACTCCTATCTTCATCCCGTTTGTCGGGTCCTCATTCAATGGAATCATCATGAAATCCAATCTACACCCCCATGGATCAACATAACCACCTGTTACTAGGGATGAGAATAGGCAAGGCCGTCCGTCAAGGGCCTATGGCCTGGTCTGGCATGGCCTATTTAATAAGAATGCAAGGTTCAAACTATTTTTAAAACCTATTTATTTAAATAGGTTAGATTCAGGCTTACATAAAAGCCCATTAGGCCTGACATATCAACCTATATATATATATATATTATTTATTAATGTTATTTTTTATTATTATTAATTAATATTATTATTTTCTATTTTAAAAAATATATATTTTATTATTTATTAATGTTATTTATTAATATTATTGTTTCCTATTTTAAAGTCTATCAATTAGG
The DNA here is from genome assembly GCA_037974295.1 of Cicer cuneatum. NCBI lineage: Eukaryota > Viridiplantae > Streptophyta > Magnoliopsida > Fabales > Fabaceae > Cicer > Cicer cuneatum. Next base: position 32,681,278 of record JBBPBO010001985.1, on the reverse strand, counting down.
CTATTTTAATATTATTTTATTAAATTAGATTTGATTATAATTTTATTAGTTTTCCTTATATAAAAATGTCTAATTTAGCCTATTTAAAAAAATGTAAAATATAACATTTAAATATTTTAATGTGAATAAGGCTTTTAAATAGGCTTTCAAGCCAGACCAAGCCGAGAAAAAAGCCTATGATAGGCCGTAGGCCTAAAAAATTATTTGTAGGCCAGGCTCAGGCCTTTCAAAGTCTAGCCTGACCTAGCCTATTCCCACCCCTACCTGTTACAACCATGACCATGGCAAGATATTTTTTCTTTCTAACTTCTCATTCTCTTTGTTGGTGTTGGGGTTGAGTTTACTACTTTGATTATCTTTGTCACTTGCGAGTTCTCTTGTCCTTGGAGCCATAATTATTCCATTGGTTATATTTCTTTAGCTTTCCCTTTTGGATTAGTTGCTCGATGGCACCCCTCAAATTGTAATTAGTACTCCATGTTGTCTGCACCAATTATGTGGAACTTATAACATTTGGTCTTATCCGTACCCAACCTTTCTTTTAATTGTATGAGGAACTACATCCATTCCTCTTTGAACTCAGTATTAGCACATTCATTAAGGATTTAGTTCCTTGTGACACTAAAATGAGTGTACTTCGAGAACTTTCCTGATGGACCTCAATTTTTTTTCTAGATCAGTCATCTTGGCGCTTTTTCGCGTTCAATTTCTGCATAGCTCATTCCTTTTAAGTCTATGTTGCACCGATTTTTTATTTGTACTATATATTAAGGGTGTACGAAGGATATATTAGGTTGAGTTTGGTGTGTACCTTACCCAATTCTAAAATTATGTCGAACCAATTTTTAGATCTGGAACTAACGCTTAACCGGATGAGATATGAGTTCAAGAGTTCAATAAGGACAAAACGATACAAAGGCAAGACCACATTAGTTCCAAGACAAGTCATCTAGTAGTAATACATAATTTTTTTTAAATAATAATAATAAAAATAATCAAGAAGTAACTCATAACTCTTATAATATGGCATGACAAATTTCATAAGGAAAAATGGGACGGCGATGAAAAAGCTTTATTAAGCAAAGATAGACTAGTTATACAAACACCATCAAATGACATGTGTAGCTATTGCTTTCACAAGTATTTGTTACATATTGTAAGTGGTGTCCAAATATATCGCTAATCGCACAACTAAATATTCGCACCTCCCCTCATAATAAGAAGATTGGTGGTCAAATAATATTTTGCAATACACCTCATTTCTTATTCGACTTTAGACCGTAAGTGTGAAGTGTGGTTAGATTTGATTATTTTTTTAGATATAGTGAAATTAATAATATAACAATAAAAATATAAAATAACCCTTTATCTATAAAATAATTTAGGATGGGACATGTAATCTAAGCGGTAACTTGAACGCAGTCCCTCTTTCTACCATGTCTTGTCCCTTTTTTGTCCCAATTTTTTTGGAACGAGTCAAACTCGACCTAAACCTTACAGGTTGGGATAGGTTGATGGAATGGGATGGGTTTGGTACACCCATACTAGATTTAGGCATCAGCTTTTGCTAGTAATTCATTCAAATGATTTTGCTCTTTAAGACCAATTTTCTTGGCAAACTCTCTTCCTTCTCGGAGTACTTGCTCAAGTAGACCGATCTTCATTTTTTTGTCAGCTTCATCCCTATAAACATAGACAACTTATCTATTGAATCTATCATTGTATTCTCTCAACGACTCATCATTCCCCTGAAATATGTTGCCCAAATTGGGAAACCAATTTTGACTAATTCTAGAACGTCATGAAATTAGTAGTGAACTAACCACACAACTCTCCCCACGAATTAATAAAATTCTTCCTTAAGAATTTAAACTAGGCCATAGTGCTTTTCTTCAGTGTCAGAATGGACAACTGGAACTTAACTAGTCATTGTACTCCATAATAGTATCCACACTCTCCACAAATTCACAAGTGAATTTGGGATTAGATAAGAGTTACTCCTCTACGTAAATAGACCATGGCAGGAAAATATTCATCATAATCACTAGAATTGCCAGATTATGACTTCAAAAAATGCCTCTAAGGTGATGGTGAACGGCGTGTGAGACTATACTTGGGGAGTTAGCTTTACTTCATTCAAAATAATGAGAAAGGTGGTCCTCCATGCAATGAAGAAGAATTTTTTGGGATGGATCCCAACGATTTTGACAACAAAAAGTGAGTGAAACTTGCTTTAACAACGAAAAAATTTGATAGTTTCCTTGATTGGACTTTCATGTTGTTAGTGGTGCGTCTCGATATGAGTCAGGATACAACGTTGGATCAAGTAATTCTAATTATGCATTAAGGCACTATTGTTGTCATAATACAACGTTGGAACATGATGGCAATGGAAACAGAGGTCATCAAGCTTAGTACTCAACATGACTTACAAATTTAGAAACAGTGTCATGTTTCTTCGTATATTAAGAGATGAGGGAATAGCAATGAGAAATTGACTAAGTTGTTGAACTACAAAGGTGACATAAGGATGGATCATCAATAAGATGGAATGTCTGCATATGTTATGCCCTTTTCTTGGTACAATTTGACTGAAGGGTCCATGGAGAAGTAATAGGCTTGGAACCAAGATGACTATAATTAGAAATCATATCAATGAAATACATGCATTAACAAATAGAAAGTCCAAGGTGAGAGTATGCAACTTTCAATCCTAGGAACTATATCAATATACCTAAATCTTTTATGTAGAATTGGGTGTCCAATACAACTTTAATGCAAGAAAATTTATCAAGAGATATATCTTCCAATACTACATTGTCCACATAAACAAGAAAAGCAGTGAAGAAAACTATGGTAATATTGGTGACAAGAAAGTGATATGATTTTTCTTCAAAAAATCCATGTTGCAGCAAGTATAAAGTAAGCTTTTCATATTATTTACTACTAGCTTGTTTAAGTCCATATAGAGACATCCTTGTGCAAATCACCATGAAGGAACAATTATTGACATCCAATTGATGTAAAAATCGTCCTTCAATATAGGCTAAGGCTAGAATTGAAGGTGCAAATACGAGAATAAGGGTTGAATTGTGTTTGACAAAGTTGATAACTTTTTGCTAATTTGATGAAGGCTGGATGATTTTTATGAATTACTTAGATAAGAAGCAATCGAGTTTAGAGGAAGCAAACACCACTAACTTGGCTACATCAGGTCCCCTCATTTAGAAGGTTTTAATCCACTAATTTAAATACCTTGAATTACAAAGCACCTGGCCCTCCAAGTCAGTGTTCGCAAACAACCTGACAACGCCAGACTTTTGAGTAACTAACCACCTTGACTTTACAAGCCAAGTTTTCTCCTAACAACCTGACAACCCTAGATTGAAGAAGGAACTAAACCATTATCGGGTTGGTTACAAAAGATTGGAATTTTAAGTGTTTTTGCTTCTAACAAAGTTGATAATAATAATAATAACTCTCACACTCTAAGAAAAAACACTAATAAAATATTTCTAACTTGAACAAGTGTTTCTCTCTTTTAACTCTAAGATGAATTTGAAATTTTGAACTTATGAGTTCTTCTACTCTTTTCTTATTTTCGAAGATCTTCTTCTTCAGCCTTGAGTATCTATTTATAGATAAAATGAGGGCAGATCAACCAACTTCTAAGTGCCATTAGTTTCAAGGTAAAATAATTCTACATTCATGGGACAATCAAATTGGACATCCTTAGCATAAGCGGTAAGAGATAAACATAGAAAAATAGACTTGAGAAAGGGAGATATTAGAAAAGGCACATAGTGTCAAGGAGGTTGATTCAAAGGTTAATGTATAACACAAAGAACCAAAAACTTTAAGTTCACGCGAACGAGGAAGATGATCAAATAGTGAAAAAATGTGAAGATTGATTCTTCAACAAAGGTGTTGAAATTGTATTTATGATAATGGCAACATGCAATAATGCATAGGACCAAAAACTTTTAATCGTAATTTAGACTAAAACAAACGACCTCCATCAACATTTAGTATGTGTTGGTGTTTTCTCTCAACTCTCCCTTTTTGTTGGGAGTTTTCACACATGATCTTTGTTGGATAGTTCTTTTACATGCATAACTCCTTTCACCTAAGCATTGTGTTGGTTCTCTACCATCACAGTGAAATTTTGGATACGAGACTGAAACTCATATTTTGATTTCAATAAAACAATCTAGAGAAATCTACTTAAATCATCAACTATTGTTAAAAAATATTTGTGTCCATGTATAGATGCAGTGGAAAATGGTTCCCAAATATCTAAATGTAGCAACTAAAAATTAGATGAGGCTCAACTATAATTTTTTTATAATTTTTTTTAAAAGGTAATTATCTATGTTTAGATAAATGACAAGTATCACACACTAAAGAATCGCGTAAAAGTAGGTAAGGAAACAATTTTTTCATAAGTATTATTATTTTAGAAGACAAGTGCCCTAGCCTAAAATGCAATAAGGCTACATCTCGAACAAAAATAATGTTAAATTCTGAAAGAAAGAGTTCTAGAGAGTTTAACATCTATCAGCAGCTTGTATAGTCCTTTAATTTGATTAGGCAAACCAGTCATCTTCTTAGACTTCAAATCCTGCAAAACATGCTTGTTTTCATAAAATTGTAAAAGAAAATTTGATGAACTGCATAATTTAGATACTGAAATCAAATTGAAAGAAAAATATTGTAAGAAAATGGCATTTGCAATACAAAGGGTAGCAATGAGGTCTACTATGTATGCAAACTGTGCAGTGGCATAATTTCCATTTGATAATTTTACATTAATAGGCTTAATTTTATTGTAGGTTTAGAATGAGTTTAGATATGAATATATGTGACCACTAGCACTTAAATCTAGGATCCAAAAGTCTAATGTAATGCAAACAAGGCATGATGCATCAAGTATGAGAAGGAATTATTATCTGCGTAAGGAGATTCACTTGGCATATGACCATGTGATGGCACTACGTTGACTTGGCAACTAGTAGAGGCCTTTGCCTTGGCTAATACAGTGACCGAGGGTTGAATTATAGCCAAAATACTACCATATTGTTCCTTGGTAAACATAACAAGACTTCAGTTAAAATGAATTGCCATGACATTAACACTATTCACATTATCAACATTGCCACTATAATCTTGATTTTCTATGTTTGCAGCATTGGATGTATAATTTTTCCTAGAGTTGTGGAAACCATGTTTCCTGTAGCATATGTCTATGGTATGACCTATTCTATTAATAGGTAGACACCTTTTTGTTTAGGTCACATCAATTTTTATATATATATTTTACTAACAACAAACCTTATGAAATAAATGTTTAAGTTTTATGAATGGTGATCTACTGATGATTGCACTTGAGTTTTATTTAAGAAAGAGGAATCACATAAGTGAACAAGCTAGAAGTCATTCACACCAACAAATGCATAAGTGTCTACTCAATGATGAAAGAATCACAGTAGCATTAGAAGATTACAACAATAATATTACAATCTTCGTGGAGATATATTAGAAGGCTATTGTTTGAACCTCAAGAGAATTAATTGAGAGGAGAATAAATTCATCATATAGAGTCTTCCTCATCACATGAAGGTTCATATTTGAGGGATCATTATAGAAGAACTTCTATCCCAAGCTACACGAGATTATTTTTGAAGTAGTGTAACAAAACTCTCATTGAGTTTTGTATTAAGCTTTGAGGTTTGAGAATGATCTTGAACGCACTTTTAAAAGAGGTCATGCAATACAGAATTATATAAGGACAAGAAAAACTTTAATGAAGGAGTCATTGAGAGTTATTTCAACTAGCTTATCATTTATTGATACTAATGTTCGTTACAAGCCAAGACAACATTCTCCTTTTCCAATGATGAATGTTGGTCCAAGAGTACATGGTTGCTGCCCTTACATTATTCTAGCACTGTTCCAAACATTTTCATGAACCAATGAAAGCAAACAAAGTTGTCAAGAATCAAGTGCAACAAGTGCTCAGAGCATTTTGAACCATGGAATAAGGAGAATAATCAAAATGATAATTTGATACCTTGAGAAATATGTCCAATGGATATATTATAGATTCAAACATACATGAAGATAAATAAAGAAATCAAATAATTCTTTATGGTGGATTGTCAAAAGGTGTATGCCATATACTATATCAATTAGCCAAGGGAACGATTGTTGAATCTTCAAAATAACATCTTAATGAAGAACATGTACAGTACATTCATGCCTATGCTAAAGTATCTGAATAATGGAATAATACTTGATGGACGAGATACAACATGTGAAAACACCAAGAGAAATCATGTGAAGTATTGCATTAACAAAAGGTTTATATCTTATATAGAAGATAACATTCTCAATTGTGATGGAGAATGTGTTGGAACCAAGTTGGTTCTAAGTACTTAGGATTTTGATGTTTACAAAAGCACTCCATGTAATCTTATTTTGTACTTTGAATTATTATATTAAATGCCGCCAGAAGATGAAGTTATCAAAGGTAGAAGATGAAGTCAAAAGAGGCAGAAGATGAGTTACCAGAAGATAAAATCAGATTAGAGGATACACCTCCAGAAGACAGCAGATAATGCATCCAGAAGGTACTAGAGGATGCATCTTGAAGGCACCAAAGGATACACCAGGATGTCAAAACACCACCAGAGGATATTTTTCCTGGCCCAGATCAGAAGGAAGCAGAGTCCACAAGGAGACCTGGACTACACCAGAAGGAAGCCTGCCAGAAGGAGACTTGTTCCAAACAAGAAGAAATCATAAGTCAGACTTGGTCCAGAATTTATTCTGACCAGAAGATAGCTTGGCAGTGAAATGAGAATCAGTCCAGACTTGATCCAGACTTAATCAGAGGATAAAAGAATTGGTGCAGAACAAGAGATTTAATCCAGATTTGGCCCAGACCAGAAGATAGCATGGTTCAGAGTATGAAACTAAGTCCAGACCAGAAGAAATGATATCCAGATTTAATCCATAACTGATCCAGATCAGAAGGTAAATGTCCATATTAAAATATCATATGTCCAAATTTAATTTCAGTTCAATCCAGACCCAGTTCAGAATTGGTCCAGATCAGAGGGAAGATGTTCAGATCAATGGTCCAGATTTAAGAATTATGGACCAGTATTGGCCGAGATCAGAAGATCAGAACGTGTGGTCCAGTATTGGCCGAGATCAGAGGATCACAACATATCAGATTGCAAGTCCAGAGTGATCGAGATCAGAAGATCAGAAAGTGTAGTCCAGGGTTGGCCGAGATCAGAGGATCACAACATATCAGATTGTATGGTCCAGATGTGGACGAGATTAGAAGATCAAAGGGTCCAGATTTAATCATGATGATAATTAGTGGAGACTTGATTAAATTTGATCAAAGTATTAAAAGGATTTGATACAAAAATAAATTGAAGTCGTAGTGGAATTCAGAAGCTATTGGCGGGAAGAAAGATTTGATCCAGAATTAATTAAGATCAGGATTGGCCAGAGTTATTTTCGAATGCATATCTGGAGCTAAAAAGATATGTTTTTTATTTAAGTGAAACCCGATTGGTCAAGGTATTTTTGCAAGAGAATCCAGCAAGATACAGCTCGAATTTAAGCTTAGAAGAGACCCTAATTCTTCATCTATAAAAGGAGGCTCAAGGCAGAAGACTTATCATCGAAAATCAAAAAGAGTCATACACTTCCAAAAGCAAACACTCAAGTTTTCAGTGAGGTTAATTGTGAGTTCCAGCTTTCCAGAAGCAAGCACTCATGTTTTTCTTTCCCTTGTGTTAGATTTAAGTTGTTGAAGTAGAGTCTACAGTCTGAGGGAGTCTAAAGGGGTAGCAGATTACTTAGCAATTAGATTCAAGTTTCTTTTCCTCAAAAGTCTAGGATTGTTAGACTGTTTGAGAAGACTGACTTGGAGGGTCAGTGGTATTGTTGTAGTTCAAGGTTTTTGAATTAGTGAAATCCTTCAAAGTGAAGGGACTGGACGTAGACTCGTTAACGGTTAACCAGTATAAAATTCTGTGTTTTTATTTTTACTTTATATCCGCTGCTAACTCTGTTTGATTCATACATCAGGTTTTGTTATAAAACTGCAAAAACAGAAAAAGTATTCAAGTTAGTCAAATACAATTCAACCCCCTTCTCGTGTTTGCACCTTCAGAATGCTCTCGAGATGAACAAATTCATTGAACTCATAATATTCCTATCAGTATAGTAAAATTTAAATAATCAACTTTGAAGAAGAAATCATTTCAAGATTAATTCATTTATTAAAAGAATGATGGAAGAACATTAAACAAAATATTTTGGTTGTCCTATTAAAGAAAAATTGATAAAAATGGTCATTTTGGAAGGACAACAGGGAGTAACTCAGTTGGCATTTCGCATATGGGCTTCCCAACATTTAGTGAGTAATAAATGTCAAGATTTGAAGGATCACTTGCATAAACAAACATGCAAAATGTTCTTCTGAATGATCTCCTGATTCATGACATGGAAGCAATTACCAAAAACACTCAAATACACTGAATTAGTAATGTTTGATGTGACAGTTGCACACGCTTCTGACCAAAGATTGTTCCAATGGTAATAATGTCCTATCATCTCCTCCTTGTTTCCCAATTTTTCTTCAAGACTCAAGGTAGAACGTTCTGGTTGAAAGGAGAATATTTTGAACATAATTACTCTACACTTATAGAGATTGATTTAGATAATTGTTGGCACATTGGGAAATGTGTCCAACTACTATATTCAGTCTAAACGGAATATTAACAGCCTTTACAGAATCATCTCCAGATTCATGACATGGAAGCAACTACCAAAAGCATTCAAGTACAATGAATTGGTACTGATTGACGTGATAGTTGCACATGCTTCTAACCAAAGATTGTTCCAACAGTTATAATGGCAGATCATCTCCTCCTGGCTGCCCAAGTTTTCTTCAAGACTCAAGGTAGAACATTATAAGCATAATTACTCTACACTCAAAGAGATTGATTCATAAAATTGTTGGCACATCGAGAAGTGTGTCCAACCATTATATTCAGTCTAAACTGAATATTCAAAGCCTATTTTCATCTATAAATTGAAGATCATCAAGATGATGAAGGCAATAGTTTTATATACAATCAACACTCACTTGTTCAAGTGAGCATAAGCCAAAAATTGTTGATGAAAACTCCAACACTATGCACTATATATATGGATCATCATTTACTGAGTTATGCTTTATTTACTGGTTCTGAAACACACAGTGTTAATCTCATGGTTGTGAGGATTGAACTTGCCTCAGTTGGGTGAATCAGTATACTTTTTGGTATGATATTTTTATCCTTTATCATTAATTATTTGCATGCACAAATCATACTTCACTATCATTGTTTTTATTTACAACCTTTTAATTTCATATAGACTGTTTACAAGTACTTAGGATTGTTTTTAAGTACTTAGGATTTTGATGTTTACAAAAGCACTCCATGTAATCTTATTTTGTACTTTGAATTATTATATTAAATGCCGCCAGAAGATGAAGTTATCAAAGGTAGAAGATGAAGTCAAAAGAGGCAGAAGATGAGTTACCAGAAGATAAAATCAGACTAGAGGATACACCTCCAGAAGACAGCAGATAATGCATCCAGAAGGTACTAGAGGATGCATCTTGAAGGCACCAAAGGATACACCAGGATGTCAAAACACCACCAGAGGATATTTTTCCTGGCCCAGATCAGAAGGAAGCAGAGTCCACAAGGAGACCTGGACTACACCAGAAGGAAGCCTGCCAGAAGGAGACTTGTTCCAAACAAGAAGAAATCATAAGTCAGACTTGGTCCAGAATTTATTCTGACCAGAAGATAGCTTGGCAGTGAAATGAGAATCAGTCCAGACTTGATCCAGACTTAATCAGAGGATAAAAGAATTGGTGCAGAACAAGAGATTTAATCCAGATTTGGCCCAGACCAGAAGATAGCATGGTTCAGAGTATGAAACTAAGTCCAGACCAGAAGAAATGATATCCAGATTTAATCCATAACTGATCCAGATCAGAAGGTAAATGTCCATATTAAAATATCATATGTCCAAATTTAATTTCAGTTCAATCCAGACCCAGTTCAGAATTGGTCCAGATCAGAGGGAAGATGTTCAGATCAATGGTCCAGATTTAAGAATTATGGACCAGTATTGGCCGAGATCAGAAGATCAGAACGTGTGGTCCAGTATTGGCCGAGATCAGAGGATCACAACATATCAGATTGCAAGTCCAGAGTGATCGAGATCAGAAGATCAGAAAGTGTAGTCCAGGGTTGGCCGAGATCAGAGGATCACAACATATCAGATTGTATGGTCCAGATGTGGACGAGATTAGAAGATCAAAGGGTCCAGATTTAATCATGATGATAATTAGTGGAGACTTGATTAAATTTGATCAAAGTATTAAAAGGATTTGATACAAAAATAAATTGAAGTCGTAGTGGAATTCAGAAGCTATTGGCGGGAAGAAAGATTTGATCCAGAATTAATTAAGATCAGGATTGGCCAGAGTTATTTTCGAATGCATATCTGGAGCTAAAAAGATATGTTTTTTATTTAAGTGAAACCCGATTGGTCAAGGTATTTTTGCAAGAGAATCCAGCAAGATACAGCTCGAATTTAAGCTTAGAAGAGACCCTAATTCTTCATCTATAAAAGGAGGCTCAAGGCAGAAGACTTATCATCGAAAATCAAAAAGAGTCATACACTTCCA